>JAOTRH010481533.1:0-59365 GCA_034768845.1 Heliamphora exappendiculata | reverse complement strand
AATATAATAAACGTATCTATAATACCAAAAACTGCCCAAACAATCCCTTAAGAAACCCAAAAGCCATAATGATGCTCTCTCATGGCGGTCGCCATGATGGATGTGACGTAATGGTTGACAACATGGCGGCCGTCAGGACCAAATCCCTCTAACATGGCAGTCGCCAGGTGTAAATCCTTCCAACATGGCGGTCGCCGTACGCCTCTTCGCCATCCTGGCAGTCGCCATACTCAAAGGTGGCGACCGCCACCTCTGAACGCGGATAAGGTACCTTGAGACGCGCAAGGGGCCTCACTTTTCACATTCTCACTTTCTCTCTAGCCTCCCTGCGCTCTCAAACTCTCTCTCGCTCTTTCTTGCTTCCAAACTTTCTCTTGCTTCCCTCTTGCTCCTTCTTGCTCCTTCTTGTTAACACTCGATGTTTACTCTACTCTTTGTGATTCTGTTTCTCTTCATGGCGGGCCAGGGCCACGGAGATGATGACTTGGGGGCACAACGAGATCCTTTTGCTGCTGAGAGCTCTTCCATGGGGACACTCAGGGATACAACCACCAGTCTCCCTGCTAGCGGGGTCACTACTACGCAGCCGAGTGTTGCGATGGATGCTCTCCTTCTTGAGGCAAAGCGTGCCTTTCGCTAGGCAGCCGAAGAGGAGGCCCGGGCATCTACTGAGGCGCAGGCGATTGCAGATGCTGCTGTAGCGGTCACGATGGCTAATTTTCTGGATCCAGACGCTGGAGAGGGTGATCCAGCACCTTTTGATCCACACACCTATGATCTGGTTCCTCATCGCATTGTATACCACGGGATGAGACGCTACGAGCCTCCTACTGACGCGATTGCTGCTGACGTTCTTCTCCGGGAGCTTGACCACCACATCTCTTGTCAGCGACCCTCAGTAGGTTACCTATTCCTATTATCTCAAATTCAAAGTATGTTTTCATGATATGTGAAACGTAGATGCATGCCTACGATCCCCCAGATGATATGATATTGCGTTTTGATATGATGATGAATGATGGATGATGTGCAATATTCGGGATTTGAGTTTAGTTTAGGTACCTATGCAATGGAGATTAAAACAGTAAAAACACTAGAATTTTGAACAAACAATAAAAGAGGCAATTATTTTAGTGAAAGGCATAAAAACTAAGGGGTGAAATTTTTATTTTTGTTTTTTGGGATATAACAACTAAATAGGTAATTTTTATCAAAAAGCAATTTTGTTAAAACTTTTTAAAAAAATTTCCAAGAATCATACAAAAATTTAGGGAAGAAATTTTTTAGAAAATCCAAAAATTTTTGAAAAATCTTAGGAATCTTTTAGAAAATCTTATAAACATTTTAGGAAAATTTGAAAAAAATCCTATGAATTTTTTTTTAGAAAATTCTAAAAACTTTGAAAAGTCTTAAGAATCTTTTAGAAAATCTTAGGAAAATTTTAGAAAAATTCTAGAAAATTTTAAAAAAATTTTAGAAAACTTTTTCTTTCTTTTTGTTTTAGAAAAATTCTAGTGAAATTCTAAGAAATTTTGTAAAATTCTAGAAAACCTTTTTTTTTTATAGAAAAATTCTAGAAAACTCTGTAAAATTTTGAAAAATTTTAGAAAAATCTTAGAAAATCCTAAAAATTTTAAGAAATCTTAAAAAATTGAGAAAATTTTTAGAAAATTATAAAAATTGAACAACAATTTTGAGATAATTCTAGAAATTTTAAGAAAATCCTAGAAAATGATAAACAAATTTGAGATAATTTTTAAAAAATTTATGAAAATCCTAGAAATTAAAAAAAATTGGGACAAAATGGTCAAAGTACCAACATTAAATGGGAGATTTTCTTTGCCTCTATATATTTTTATTATATATATATACATATATATATAACACAAAAGGCAGAGATCTGTCTGGCATACCAGGGTTTAGGGTTCTTAGTCTTTTACTAGAGTTTGAAAATCTTAGAGGGTCGTCACGTACACACGAACCTAGGGTTAGGAAACTTGCCTGACTTATCAAGGCTTGAGAAAATCGAAAGGTCGTGACATACACACGAACCTCAGGTTAGGGTGCCTAGTCTTTTTTTAGGGCTTGAGGGAACCGAAGGGTCGTCACATACACACGAACCTAAGGCTAAGGAATTTGCCTAATTTATCAGGGCTTGAGGGAACCTAAGGATCGTCACATACACACGAATCTAGGGTTAGAGAATTTTCCTGATTTATCAGGACTTGAGGGAACCGAATGGTCATCACATACACACGAACCTAGGGTTAGAGAATTTGCCTGATTTATCAGGGCTTGAGAGAACCGAAGAGTCGTCATATACACATGAACCTAGGGTTATGGTACCTGGTCTTTTTCTAAGGCTTGAGAGAACCGAAGGGTCGTTACATATACACGAACCTAGGGTTAGGAAATTTGCCTAATTTATCAGGGCTTGAGAGAACCGAAAGGTCATCACATACACCTGAACCTAGGGTTAGGGTGCCTAGTTTTTTTCTAAGGCTTGAGGGAACCGAAGGGTTGTCACATACACACGAAGTTAGGGTTAGGGTGCCTAGTCTTTTTCTAGGGCTTGAGGGAACCGAAGGGTCGTCATATACACACGAACCTAGGGTTAGGGAATTTGCCTAGTCTATTTCTAGGGCTTGCGGGAATCGAAGGGTGTCACATATACACGAACCTAGGGTTAGTGAATTTTCCTGATTTATCAAGGCTTGAGAGATTTGGTTATTGGCTGCATATCTCATATGCTTGATCTGTTCTTTTCAGGTCGGTAATTACGTCTGAGGTTTCGGAGGTTCTGTATCCGGGGAGGTGTTGGAGTGGTATCATGCCCGCCCTGCTCCTAGCCGGGTCATTATTGATGTCTCTGGCTTTGCTTGATTCATACCCCTGCTGGATAGGACGAGCAATGATCGGGTCTGGCTGACAGCCCTTGCTAAGCGGTGGTGGGATACCACCAATACGTTTCACTTCACTACTTTCGAGGCTACCCTAACGCCTCTCGACTTTGCTCTCATCACTGGCATCTGGGTCGGATGAGCTTCTATTCCATTCGATCCGTCCATAGCTCGGTCCACTGACGCGCTGTTATATTTCCTTGGAGCCATCCCTGCGTGAATAGACAGAGATCGGGTTCGATACACCTGGTTCTTCGAGCGCTTCTGCCACTTCCACTGCTTTGAGCCTCGTCACTTCGAGTAGGTCGCCCGGGGCTTTTTGATGTATATGTTTAGTACCTCCTTGTTTTCGAACAAGGAGAATACCATTCATTTGCATTACCTTGGCGCCCTTGCTCGCTTGGATCGAGTTGCTTCATTCAACTGGGGAGGAGCTGCCCTTGCCACTCTCTATGGGTTTATGCGGACACTGACCCGGTTCCCCCAGGTGCTTAGCATTAGAGCATACTGGAGGTTCTTGGAGGTATGATTTAATTCCTGTATTTTTCTATTTATTTCCATTCTTCTGTTATCCATAATTTACTGATTGACACTTTTTTCACTGCAGCTGTGGACTTACGAGTTTCTCGGGCTTCATGTCCTGGCAAACTCCGCAGTAGACCCTCTGGTTATTCCCCAAGAAGCCTAGTGATCCCGTGGGGTGAAGGGGAAGAAGGCTGGAGGAAAGGACACTGACTGTTTTCGAGTCTCACTTGACCGGCTGACCCCTGACCAGGTATCATTTTACTATTTTTACAGTATTGCATCCTATTCACGGCTGTTTATTGTACTGTACTACATACTGATTACTGTACTGCATACTGGTCATCATACTGTACTGTATTATTCTTTGAATTACTGCAGGTTCACTGGGATGTCTGGCGATGAGTGGAGGATCGGGCCGGCGCAGATTTGATGCGTAGTCACGATATTACTGTGAGACAGATCCTACTGAAGGGTCCATTCGATCGGGAGTACTATCTGGGCGAGCGAGAGTCCATCAGTTGCTCGACCTTGATCACTTCAAGATACCGGTTGTTCCTCCAGTCTGCATGTGCCGGACTGATCATATAGGTCGCGTCGACTTGCTGCTGGAGACGGTGGGGACCCTAGTTTAGGAGCTGCTGATGGCAGACGGGGACTACGTAGCCTGGGCCCGGGTACACCTGATGAATCCATTAGGTCCTGGCCCGGCTGGCCCTGGCGGTAGGAGGAGGGGATCAGCTCCGGAGGCTGCTGGTGTTGCTGTAGTTGCTGATGTTGGTCCTGCCGCTGCTGATGCTGGTCCGGCTGGTGGGGCTAGGGTTGAGGGTGTCGAGATACCCTGGACTGTATCTTCCTATGTGGATTGGTATCCTTTCGATATTCCTATCCCGATTTCTCCAGCACCAGAGTTCCAGCCAGTACATGCACAGGTTTGTTCTTTTGCGTTATCTCATTTTCTGTACTTCCTTCATTTGTAGACTGCTTAGTTCTGTATTATTTCTCAACAGACAGATCAGGCTTGGCTGGACCGTCTTATGCTGGTGATGAGCGGCCTGCGAACACTTGTCGGCCAACAGGATGCAACTCTGCGTGCAGCTAGGATCCCTTTTGTTCCTCGGCCGGTGAGTGTTTGTCTTTTGCTTTCTTTACTCTCCTTTATTCTATTTCCTTATTATTTTCTTTTTTCTTTGTCTCTTTCGACAGCCTTTTATAGCTGCTGCTGTTCCACCACCTGCTCATGCTCCTGCCCCGGCTCCAGCTCCTGCTCAAGGCCGTGGATCTCGCGTTGCTTCTTTAAGAGCTCGCTACAGAGGATCCATCTCATCTGCCAGGAGCCGCTCTAGAGCCATATCCTCTTCCTCTGGCAGTGATGATGGTGATGATGACATCGAGCGGCTTTTCGAGGACGTCAGCTCAGATGAGGCCAGTCCTTCTCATCGGGTCCGCCCGAGGCATCTTTGAGAGAGAGAGCTCTTTTTCCCCCTAGTCTTTATTTTTTTATGGGCCTGCGTGCCCCGATCAGATACATTTTCATACAATTGATCCATGGGCTTGCGTGCCTCAGTTTTGTTTGTTATTGGGCCTAGGTGCCATAGTTTACACTCTGATACATTATACTGTATTTTTTAGCCTTCGTGTTATTTTACTATTTTTATCATGTGCTTCTTTTTCATTTGTTGCCCCAAACTGTCCTGTATAGTGCAAACATCAAAATTCTATATAAGCCACAAAAGCGGACACACACCCGCCACATTTCAACATGACGGCCGCCATAATTAACCATCTCCAACATGGCGGTCGCCACCTCCAACATGGCGGCCACCTGGTCAAAATGATGATGTCACTGTACTATGCTTTTTCAAGTTGGCGGTTGCGAACTCTAAGGTGGAGGCTACCACAATGAGTGTGCCTTTCGCCGAATTTTTAGTTTTTCGCCCTTTTCTACCTTATAAACTCAGCCTTGGAGGCTCCTTTTTCTGTTGCTTACACTCAAATGGCTATTTTAGTTTCTTCATAGATTGAGGCATTCTCCCACATTGAACATCTGAACTTCGCTTCTTTTGAGATCAACTCTTTGTTTCATCTCATGGTCGTGTAAATCGACGAACCATTGTTGAGGCCACCGTTCAACTATGGGATCCATAGTCCCACGTCTTTCGGTTTGGCCTCGAAGAACTCTGCCCCACCATGGAGGAGTTTGCTGCCATTTTGGACTTGTCTCCATGGAGTTCTATCATCGTTCCTACCCCTTTTCTCTCGGTTCGGCAGCAAGTGATGCAATTTTGTGGCCTATCCAGGATGGAGGCTTCTCTTCTAACCTCGGGCGACTATCTTGACATCCTGTGGCTTATTGAGAGGTTTCATCTTACTGGTGACCTTAGCGACATCGACTTTCAGCTGCGTTGTCATTACGCACTTTGCTTCTACCTCCTCGCCTAGTATCGCCTTGTCCCTTCTGACGGGTGGGTTAGTTGTGCCCTGGTTGACATTGCTGGCCAAATCTGGATGGAAAAGTACTTTGTGCCCCTTGTTCTGGGCGAGACAATGCTGGGCGTGGACGCTGTTCATCGTGGCGAGACCACCACCTTTGCTGGCAGCCCTTTACTTCTCCAGGTGAGCTTAACATCTTCCTCTGCATCAAGTTCTCTGTCATACTGCAAAGCTTTTCTCTTACTGTTCTAACTTTTGTTACAAATCTGGCTGATGGAGAGGATAAATCTTGTGCAAAAGCCTCCCACTGACACACACAATGCCGCTGCATTCCTTTATCGCCCGTGTTATCATATATGCGATACAGAGGCATCTTGGCGACAGTATCTTTCTTCTCTGAATGGCCCAGACATTACCTAGCAGTCCTCTTGGTGGAGGATTCCTACTATGACTTTGACCACTATGGATCACCCTGGTGTTCTGCAGACCGGCTTGCGTCGGACTACCTTCTATTACCCCCGTCAGATTATGCGGCAGGTTAGTCATATGATTAGATCATCTTCCCCAGCATTCGAGGCCGTTTGTTTCCATCCATACTACGGGCTCCATTTTTATCATCATATTAGGATGCCTGGCCATTCCGTTCACTGATGGAGATACATGAGTTGCAGTGTTCTGATCTTTCTGCTGAATATAAGACATGGTTGATGCAAGATCAGGAGAAACAAGATAAAGAAGAAGGAACGCAAGCATCAAAAAAAAGGAGAACTTGAGGCCTCTTGCTTTGTTTCGAAAATTTTATAGTTTTTTCTTATTTTTGTTTGTAGAGTTTGGGACTTGCGTACCCCTCCTTTTATTCAAAACTTTATAATTCTGATCGAAGTAATGACAAACTCCCATTTTATGTTTAAGATGGTTTAAATTTATCCAAAGTTTCAATGACTTTATTATTAAAATTCAGAAATTAATTTGCATTGGTCTTATTCAAATTCAAAGATGATTAATGACAAATAAAGTGGCTGGACTTCTTTAAAAAAAGCTGCCTACGTATCCCAAAAAGATGGAATCAGGCCATAACGTAGTTCAGGCTCAATTTTCGCTCGAGTGTTGACACTTTCCTTTTGTAATACCCTAACTTTTGCCAAGGTCGCCCTTTCGGGTTTTCAGCTTTGCGAGCTGCTCTAACTTTTGCCTGAGTTGCCTTTTTAATTTTCAACTCAGCGAGTATTTTGTCTTACTTTTACCTCAGGGATAGTATTTTTTGAGTTGATGGAGATTAATTGGAGTGGAGAACACATTTCCATCCAAGTTCATAATAATGACCGCACCACCGGTCATGATGGTTTTGATCAGAAACGGTCCGGACCAGTTTGGCTTGAACTTGCCTTTCGGGTCAAAGATGGGAGCTCTAATTTCTTTGAGAACCAAATCTCCTTCTCTGAGGTCCCGAGTCTTGACCTTCTTATTGAACACCTGAGCTATTCTCCTTTGGTAACCTTGTACATAAAATAGGACTTGCATTCTTCTTTCATTAAACAAGAGCAACTCTTCCATTCGCTTCCCCTGCCATTCTGCTTCTGAGATATTGGACTCGGCCACTACTCTTAGTGAGGGGATTTCCACCTCAATAGGAAGAACGACTTCTATCCCGTACACTAAAGAGTACGGAGTAGTTCCGATTGAAGTTCTGATCGACGTTCGGTATCCCCAGAGTGCAAATGGTAGATGTTCCAGCTAATCTTTATGTGAGTTGATCATCTTTTGCAAAATCTTCTTAATATTTTTGTTTGATGCTTCGACTACTCCATTGGTCTGTGGTCGATATTGTTAGGGTCGATATACTAAAAACTATATTTTAGTATTTAATTTTATTTTTAATAAAATTAATTTTTCATTTTATGAAAATCTTTATGAGCAATGTATGTATATCATTTATTTGTTATGCATGAATGTCCGATATTCTGTATAGTATTTAATATGGTGTGTAGAGTACGGTTTACACACAGAAGACCGAATTTTAGATTCTTGCATAATATAAATTTTATGTTCACAGTTTAGATGAAAATGGACACATCATCGGTATGACTGTGGCACAGAGTTTTAGTAGACCTGTCTTGGTTACGGGGAACAGATAATAGCGTCGTCTATTGGTCCAACTCTCTGTAGCAGTACACTTTGTGTGTATTGAATGGGATATTTTTGGTAATTAATTTGGTACTGACTACTAACTATATAAATAAATTCACACCCCAAGGTTATTATGAATAGTGCTTATTCTTTTAATTTTGAAATAATTATTGATTTATGTATATATAATATTCGTTGTTTTGATTCATTATAGGGTACGATCTTATATGGGTTTATATTTCCAGTAAGTTGGATAGTGGTATTATTTATATGGCAAATATTAATTATTGATGAAATTCACGTCCCGATGATCGGGATTGACGATACTCCCTTAAGGATGCTTATAAATTTTGACTGGGCAAAACCTTGCAGGTAGATTTGATTATTCGGCGGTCAAATAAGTTAAGTGAAAGGGCTTAAGAAATATGAAGATCTTGATTAAATTAAATTGTCAGTAATTAAATTTAATTGGCGGGTATCGAGAATCTTAACGTGCGGAGAAATGGTAAGCATTTAATAACATGAGCTCATTGCCAGAAGGTCTTGAGATTATGGGTTAGAATGCAATTATAGTTCTTTAGTGGTGTGAATTGTAATTCAATATTTTATAAAAATTGTAAAAATCGCTGTATCTTTCCATAATTACATAAACAGCCCGTAGGTATCTGTGGTTTATTGAAAATCTTACTCATAATTATTCAACAGGCCCCTACTGTAACCTTATATATATGCGGATAGGCTGAACCAGTATAGATTGATTTTTATATCATTCTTGATATATTATTTTTGTCTTTCAAGACTTAAAAAATATATCAGGGTTCTGTCGGTACGAATTCTCGGAAAATCGTAGCCCACACTACGTTCGAGGATCGCGTAAGGAAATACAATAGAAGATCTGACTGGAGTTTCAACTCAGAATTAAGTCGTTGTTGAATATTAGATCTACAAGAGATATTTTTCTAAATAAACTTTGGTTGCACGCGTTTATTTTTTATCGTTCGACGTCAAAATTTTTATCTGGAGCCCGTTTCAGTTTTTACCTATCCAGTTAATTTTTTACCGAAAATCATTTTACAAAAATAATGATCTTGACAGTATTACCTCCAACAAATTGGTATCAAAACTATTTTATTTTTTGTTTGCGGTTTATCGGGGTGGGATAGATTTAGAACTGTGCTAACTTTGTTTTGTAGGCGTTGTAATCCCAGTTTTATGATCATTTACTTTTTTTCATATTTGATTGAATAGTTTGAATAGATGATGATTTAATTATTTTTTTAATTACGGGGTTGACTGTGTTAGATTAATTAATTTTTAGATCAAATGTGAGTTTACGGGACATAAGTTTCGATATAATTTTTTAATGTTTTTTAAGTTTTTTTCTAATTTATTATAAAGAAAAAAAAAATAAGAATAGGTATGAAAGAACGACGGTAGTTGGCGGCGGCAACTGGCAGCGTAGCCACGGATTGAGTTTTTTTTATTTGCTTTGCAATTTTTTTTCTCTCCAGATTTTTTTTTCTGGATAATAAATAAATAAAAAAAAGAGGTGAAGTTTCAGCGGCGCAGCACCAAACAGGCGCCGGTTTCTTCTCAGCTAGCGGCACTGGAAACAAGCAAGCTTCGGTGGTTTTCCCAAACCGCGCCAAAACAGTGTCGCAAATCACCAACGGCAGCTTCAGCCAATCCCTTCCAAGGAATTCCCTAGGCCGCCGGCACAAGCGCAATATCCCAACTGTGGAGCTTCTATTCCCAAACAGTAGTGGCAAAGTGGATTGGTTTGAATTTTTTTTTGGATTGGTTGGGAGTTGTGCTTCAAACCAAAAGCCAAGAACAGTGATCTCTAATGGAGCTCCAAACGTTGGATTTCCAAACGCAGCAGTAGCCCAGGCGCAAGTAAGCTCAAGCGCAAGAGCCGGATTCCCAACAGTGGATCACCAAGCACGGTTTCTGAAAAGCAAATCAGGGGCAGCTGGCTTTGAAAAAGCTTGATTCACCTAAAACAATTCCAAACAGGCGCCTAATCAATTAACAAAACAGTGCTATTGATTGGCTCAACAGTGCTATTGTTTTTCTTCAAAGCTTCAAGGTTTTTCGCAAACAATTGTAGCGCCAAACGTGGCACAAATTTAGCTGAAGCGATTCCATGAAAAGGTTTCCGGTTTTTCAGTGCACAATGGCTGTTTTGGAGCAAAACAGTGGATCCCAAGCAAATTGATTCGGTGGTTTTTCCCAATCAAAACCAGTGTGCTATTCCAAGCAAGTTGTGGCACCGGTTTAATTCCAAGCAAGTTGTTTCCAAGTCAAGCAGCAAGATTCCAACAAAACAGGGTTAACATAGATGTTTCGATTTTTGTGGGGTTAGATAAAATTAAAGAATCTTAATACCACTTGCATACTAGAAGCTTATCTAGAATATAAGACTGAAACTTTTTAAAATTTTAATTGGATCATAAAATTGGAAATTATATTTATCTTGCATTTAATTTATTTTTATATTTTAATTGCGTGGATGATATTTATTTGTTTTATTTATCCTGTTAATTTAATTAATTTGAATATTCGATTTTAATTAAAATATTTTGTAATGAAAAATAAAATAAATTTTTTTAATTAATTCTTTAATTAAATGAAAATTTTTTAGATATTTTATTTTTTATAAAATATAACGTTTGAGATGATTTTTTCTAAAATCAGATATCTTGGAAAAACATAAAAATTAATTTCGAATTTCAAATTTTGAATTAATTAAATAAATAAATGTTTAATCGAAATAAATTAATATTTTTCAAAAAATGTGGAACGAAAAATTTAAAAAAAAATATCTTTAATCACTACCTTAGCTGAAAAGTTAGAGAAAAAACTGTGTATTTATTAAATTTTATTTGTTACGCATTTAAACACGAAAAGATAGTTTGATAAACCAGAATATTTGAAATCGTGTATATGGAAAGATGTTTGATTCTTTCAGATCGTGTGACTTTCGAAATTAATAAATTTATTTTAATTAAATAGATTTTTATAATCCTAAAAATATTTTAAAAATCTAAGTGGGAGAGAATTTATTCACAGATAAATTTTGCAATCTCCATCACCAGTTTGTAGGCGAAGCAATTAAATCCTGTGTGTCGACAGTAAGGCCTTCCTCCCAAACTAACAGATTAATTGCGGTATCGCTGGTACAAACCTCTTTTAGGGATAATTCTGGATAATTGTTAGTGTGGATCACGTCTCCATCTGAAGGTTTTATTGCGAAGCGATTGATTTGGGATTAGGTGATGGCTAATACTTAACTGTATATAATAGTATCATCTTCATTTGAGTAACTGCTATTATATATTAGACTGAAACTATGTCAGCTATTTAATTTTACTTGGCATGATCAGTTGCCTAGATAGCAAAATTAAAAAGAATTGACATGTCTGGTCTTATGAAGAATAGTAGATGTCCACCCATCGTGGCATGCTATTCTCAGGTTACCAGGCTGCTGGCGAATTAATTTTAAAATGGTAGAGAGAACCAAATTAAAATGAATTCAAAAATTTGCTCATCATAATTAACGATTTTTTAATTATGTGATCTTAGGATTAAAATAGATTTCAACCCACTCGCTTCAACACTCAAAGAAAACAAACTTACCGGACTTAATTATGTTGACTGGAAATGCAAATTGAATGTAGCTTTAACTCTCAATGGTATTCCGTCAATACCAGGTGTAAACACCCCAATTTGACCTTGCCCAATCGTAGGTGAATTCGATGATGAAAATAGGTGGAATAGTGCCTCGGTACAATTCTCTAAAAGTGATCCAAGCTCGGTATTTGAACCCGAAACCTTCAAACCAATGAAATTTTGACGAACCATCGAAATTTGCTGCCCAAGTAAAGCGACCGCCAACTTCCATCACGACGACCGCCATAAAACCTTGTAGAAACCCTAGCAAAACATGGCGATCACCAACTCCCATCATGGCGACCGCCAACTCCCATCATGGCGACCGCCATAGAAGTTTGTAGAACCTTTCAAAAACATGGCGATCGCCAACTTGCAATGTGGCGACCGCCAACTCCAAATGGCATGACATGTCCCCAAAATGTGGCAGCATCTCATTGGCTGAAGAACTCTATAAATACCATACCTATAGTACGTTTTGAAATAGAGAAAAATATAGAGTCGTTTAGTGAGAGGAGTTCTGTCGAATTGTCGAGCAATTCTGATCCCCGATGCCGAAACCTTGCCGAAATACCGAGCCTCTGACGTCTACCTTAAAGCCTTGCTTGGATCACCACCCGAGGATTGGACAATTGGAGCTCATTCCACTAACTTGAGAATTCTCCAGCAATCTAGGTACCTCGTTTGAATCTCCGATTTTTCTAAACTTCACTTTTCTCTCTTGGGGTGATCGGGTTAATATTCATTTTTAAATTCTTTAATTTCATTTATAGTCAATTTCATTTAATATATGCAATGTAGTTTGTAGTTTGTTATTTAATGTAGTTAGGCTATTTAATATTAATTTTAGTTATAGGCTATTTTGTTTTTATTTCATTTTAATACCTTGTTACATTCAATTAATTCTTTAAAATAGTGCTAATATATATCTAGCAATTACAACTTAATAATGTTGTTAATTGTTATAATCAAAGTGCTTATATAAAAATGGTTGTAATTGTCAATATTGCACAAATTTAATTGCTAATTTTCTCTTAATGTTAATTTAGTTATTTCTTTATTAGTATTTTTTTCTTTTATTTTTTTTTAATTTAATGTTCTAGCATTAATTACATTTCGTTTCTTTTAATTAGTCTAATTTCTGTTTATTAGCATTTTATTTTATTTTATTTTCTTGTACCATTAATTGAATGCTATATTTTAATTATTAGCTTTCATTTAATAGTAGTATAATTTTCTTAACATATAGTTTTTTCTTCTTTTTCATGTTTTATTTCTTTTAACTTAATGTAATTTTCTTTCAATGCATTAGTTATTTCTTTTTCATTTCTTTCTTGTAATCTTAGTTTAATGTTCTAGTTTTTATTTTTTATTTTCTCTTCTTTTTCTTTTCTATTGCATTTTATCTTCTTTTATAATTCATTTTATTTTTTTAATGCTAATGTTACACTTTCTTTGCTTTCTCTTTAATGTTAGTTTAAAAGTTTATTTACTAGAATTAATTTAATTTTTCTTTGTTAGCTTTTATTTTCTTTTAATAATAGTATATTTTTTTTTCTCTATAGCATTTTATTCTCATTTTTATCATTAGCTTTATTCTCATAAAAAAGTTTCATTTTCTATAGCTTGATTTTCTTTTCTTAGTATTTATCTTATTTTTCTTGATATTTTTTTTATTAAACCTAAAAATTACAAAAAAGCCTTTTATGTTAGTTCTTATTTTTCTTCTAAATGGTAGTATAATCTTTTTTTTTAGAACTTTTTGGTTTATCTCATTTTTATTATTTTTCTTTACTTTGTTTAAAAACATAAAATGTAAATAGTATTCTTTTAAGTAGTTTAAATAAGCAATTTTTTAAACATTTTATTTTTGGCCTAACTAATCTTTCGTAAGCTTTCTTTTATTTCTTTCTTCTTCAAATTAAAATTTCAAATATTTGCTTATTAATACACAAAATGTTTGTTATTAGATTTTATTGTTTTGGTTAGTTTTTAACATAAGACTTTTTACATGCTTTGCATATGCTTTTATATAATTTGACAACATGCATATTGTACATATTAGTTTAGGGTTTAATCACTTTATTTCACAATTGTTTGGCATATTTCGTAGCAATCCATGTTTAAATAATTTTAGCATTCTTTAACTTATTTTGTTCTTTCATTTGAATCATGATAGTTTAGGATTATTTTAATAAAATTGCATGAGGGTGTGTACCATGTATCCTTTAGTTACAAATTACATGTCATAGGACTTAGAATTTTTTTTGACACTTATTTATTTTTGGGTGCTATGTACATATTTTATATATTTTTCATATTTTATTTTGGATGTTCTATCTTTGCCTCCATTTTTTTATTTACATGCATTTGAGAAATTATAGTTAAGAATCAATGAAGATTAGTAGAGGCCAACCTTACGGTTGGGCGAATGGGGTGCCTAACACCTTCCCCGATTCGTACCTTAGACCCCGACCCCTTTTTTTTCTTTGGTTAACGTTTTCAAGATCAGTATCAATTTTTGTTTTTTTTAGTTTTTCTCAAAAACTAAGTGGCGACTCTATTTTCAACAAAAAAAAATTTCAAAATTTGGTTTTCAATGTGTTAAAAGATTTTTCTAAACATTCTTCGAATTCCTTATTTTTGAACATTTTTTAAAATAATTCTTAAATCCCAACGCCACAGTATTTTCTGGCAACTCCACTGGGGAATGGTTTTTAAAATCAAATAAGAGGGCTAGACTTGAAAACATCATTGGTTCTTAATATCAATTCTCCTTTGCATTTTCGCATGCATAGACATTGTTCTTCAAACCCCATGGCTGGTTGACATGATGCCCCGATTGTTTATCCGTTTTGGGAATTGTTGGGAAGACGGGCAAGCCTTACTGACTGTACGCTATCATAGGTGCAGTAAAAAAGTTCAAGCGTACTATTTGACCATGTTCTGCATTGGAGGTATATACCCAATTTGATTGACTAAAATCGGCCTCTTGCATATAGTGAACTTAGAACTCTTCATTAGGTGCTGCTAACCCTAGTAGGATTATGTGTTTTGGTTAATTATATGTTTTGATTGCTATTGTTAGGATTGTTTGTTTTGGCTTAGGCTCGTTCTTTTTTTAGGTTTGGCCTGGGTTTTCTAATATTCTTAGATTAGGATAGCTTCTTACCTTCAGGCTCTTACCCTGATTTTGTCCTTCATCTTGTTTGGCTTTCCCGCCATAGTTTTCTTCTCAGGGTCAAGCCCATGTCTTGTTTTAAAGCCTTTAGGATAGATTCCCTCTCTTCTAGGTTCTTCCCGAGATATTGGTTTCTTCCCCGTTGTGGTCTTAGGCTCTCTTCCTTTGAACCTCTGTTATGCCCATGTGAGTTAGTTCTATTTTCCTATCATTAACGCTGTCTGCCTTTTCCTAGAATTTTAGGGTAAACCAGTTTCTTAAGGAATAGGACAGTTTTCTTGTCAAAGTGCTGCCCGTTTCTCTATTTAGATAAACCTCCCCTTTCTCATTGGTTATCACCCTGGGTTCACAAATGTTCAGTTAATATGCTGCCAACATGGGCCCAGCATGGGCATTTCTTCAGTTTTAGAGATTGTATCTGTCTATGGTCAGCTGCTATGATATTTGTTATTTGTCGCCAGAATCCTTATCCGAGAGGTGTCTGATACTGGTTATTCTGCTGTTGCAATCTAGGTTTTCTTCTGGTTTAGATCATTAGGCTGAGAAAAGCATAGCCAACATGTGTTTGGAAAAAATCAGTGACAGGTAGACTTTGTAGGGTACCTGAATAGTCAGTTGAGATGGAAAAAAAAGAGGTGAATCTGACGGCTCTAATGAGGGCGATTGCTGATATACAAAGAGCAGTAGAGCAGTAGACCCAGGCTCAAGTGCAATGTCAGGCTTAGATCTAAGCAATTTAGGCCCGTATGCCTGTTGTAAATGAACAACACGATGACCCAAATGGTAACGGGAAAGACTTTTGGGATGACAATCAAGTCCCCGATGGACCGCAAGTTGTTCCGCTACCACCATGGGTCCCTCGACAGGCAATAGTTGAGGAGGAAAATACTGCTCAGTCCTGAGAATCTGCATTGGTTGAGAAAATTGACCGGATGGAGAAGGTCCTTAAAAAGGTAAAAGGAATCGAAGAATATATGCTAGATGTGGGAGGGCTGTGTTTGTTCTCAGATGCTAAATTGCCAAAAAAGTTTAAAATGCCAGACATAAAAAAATTTGACGAAATCAAAGATCCCAGAATTCATCTCCGAATGTATGTTGGTACCCTGTCGCCAATGAAAATTGATGACCAGCTGAAAGTCCAGCTCTTTCACCGATCTCTTTCTGGGGCAGCCGAGAAATGGTTCCTCTCCCTTGATGTAGCAAAGATAAGAACTTATGAGTACATAGCTACGACATTCGTCAGTCAGTATAGTTACAATGTCCAGTTAGATGTAACTACCCGAAAGCTCGAAATGACTCGACAGGAGAATCAAGAGTCTTTTGTTGATTTTTTGACCCAGTGGAGAGGTAAGGCTGCTAAGATGACAAATCGACCCTTTGAGAAAGAGCAAGTCAGGATCGTAGTGAAGAATCTGTAGCCCCCCTTGAAACGTTATCTGATCACATAGCCGCTCTCTACATTCGAGTAGTTATTTGATGCTGAGGTTCAGATAGAAGATGTAATCCAGTTTTGGGATATTGAAAAAGTCGAGCCAAGCCAGAAGCCCAGAAGGACTTTCCCCATAAACAACTAGAACCAATCTTCTACCACCAACCTTGTGTTCCACTCAAACGAGGTAAACCTGCTGAACCCATCCTCTTCTGCCAAGAAGTCCAATAATGCCCAATAGTCAGATAACAGCCAACAGTAATGAGGCCAAGGGGGGTGTTTACTCCCCTCAACATTTCTTTATCCACCACCCTGAATCGACTCATCGAGAAAGGGCTCATCAACCCATTTGACTCCATGCCTATACCCGATCCCCTGCCGCCGAGACTCAATGCTTCCCAATACTGTGCCTTCCATCAAGGTCCTGGGCATTTGACTGATAAGTGCATGAGGCTGCGTCATAAGATCCAAAATCTCATTGATAACAAAGTGATCCTGCCACCATCTGCTGCTTCAAAACCGAACGTAACGACTTACCCCTTACCAAATCATGCCAGGCAAGTTGTGATAAATTACATATCTTTGGGGGAATCGAAGGACCCAAGCCAGCATATCTGTTCAGTACACCTACCACGCCTTCATGTTTCAATAACTGAGGATTAGACAACATGCTCATTCATGATAGTTAGAGGCAGTCGAGATAGGATGGAAGAATGGAATGATAATGCCTAGGAATGATATCAACCGATAATTCAAACCTACCAACAAGAGGAGGAGCACAATGAAGAAGATGACTGGCCATTGGATTACCCGAGTTGACCTTATGGGTTTGGCCACGTGCTTGATGGAATCACCCTTCCCCAACTTTTTGAGGAGGAAGTGTACGTCGACGAAATACAGTCCTACTGGCAGGTAAGAATCGTGTTAAAATCAGATGGAGTATAGTGGACTAATTTCTGGGCTGCTCGAGAAAAGAAAATGAATTTCATTGAAGAGAACATCTGGGAGGAAATTGATAATACATGGGCTATTGAAGATGACGAGGAAAAAAGGGAAATGGCAGCCGTTAGTGACTTAAATGATTTATGGGTGTTTGAAAGCCCTCTGCACGTAAACGAAGTGAGACAGACTGATAATGTGATGCCAGGGTTATGGGATCCCGAAGACGGCGTGGAGCACCTAACTAGAAGTGGATGACATTTTAAGCTAACTCAGCTAAAGAAGGGACAGCCGAGTGGAAAAGGAAAAGAGACAGAGCAAGAGGAGGAGGATGATGCTGTATTGAGACAGTTGAAAAAGACGCAAGCCAACATCAGTGTCTAGGGCTTATTGATGGCTTCACATAAGCACAGATAAGCTATTTTGAGGGTATTGAACAAAGCTAGTGTCCCGATAGATGCAACCCCAAGCAGCTTATTGGGTTTATTCTGCCAGTCGCCGAACCAAAAGTCATTTCCTTTTTTGTTAAGGATTTGCCCGCCGAAGGAAAAAGTCACAATAAGCCGCTTCACATCACCGTCAAGTGCCTAGAAAAATGGGTTCCGATAACTCTCATTGATAATGGGTCTGCCTTGAATGTTTGCCCATTGAGAACGGTCATTTGCTTAAGAATGAGGTCTGACCAGTTCACTCCCTGCAATCAAGGGGTGCGAGCTTACAACAACACAAGGAGAGATGTATTGGGACTGGTGTGATTTGCGATTTCAGTAGGACCTCTGGAGATGTCTGTTAAGTTTCACGTGCTAGATGTGCTGGTCTCCTTCAATCTATTGTTGGGTAAGCCGTAGATGCATGATCTAAATGTCCAGGCAGTACCATCTACCCTTCACAAAAAAACTAAAATTGATAAAGAACAGGACAGTTTTGACTATCCACGGAGAAGATAGCATTCACCCCCCGAGAGGAGGAGAGGGCACAACTCTGTTAGAAATTCAGCATACTGAAAATGATGTGTTGCTAAGTGGTTTTCAATTTGATGAAGAATAGGTTATTCAGATGCTAATTAATGAAGAAGAAATGTATGTCAACCCGCAGACTATAACAATGATGAGAAAAATGTCCTTCTTCCCGGGTATAGGATTAGGGCGTAGACAACAAGATATCCCGAAACCCATTCAGGTATTGTTGACTTCGCACTATTTTGGTCTCGGGTATAAACCAACAGAAGAAGATTTGGAAGGGCCTAGAAGGGGGCGAAAGTCTAATTATTCCGGGACGCTCAATGGGTACTTCGTCAAGGAAGGGGGAGATTTCCCATATTGTGATTTTTCAAAGCCATGGTTCGACGAAGAAACTAATCAAAAGCTGCTAGGGTTGGAGATCCTTTTCAACCACCAGCTGTCTGACACGGAAGAGGAAGAAACAGTGGAAGGAGAGAAGGAAGAAAAGAGGATTTAGGAAGAAGATTGGGCCGACAAACTCGACGATACCGACTTGGGAGTGCTGTTCAACGAGAAGATGGCTCAGCTGCATATAATTTAATCAAACTACTTCATGATGGGCTTCAGCGCACTGACAGATTGCACTAAGCTCATCATCGACGCGGTTGTAAAAAAAAGTGAAAAACTAGACCTCGAGTCTTGTAATACGTAGGTTGTCTATTCTGAGTCCAAGTTTGAGTCTGAATTTGTAATCGAGGGAACATCTATTAGTGCTCCTCTCCCTGCTTACACCATCGAGTTTGTAATCCCCTCTGTTTTTAATGAAATGAACAAGATTTATTGTTACTCTGCTTTGTTTGATTTATTTCATACGCTTTCTGACAATTTTAAATTCGACAGGGATATTCCCGAAGAAATAAAACTTTTAATAAAAATAGAAAAAGAAATGCGTGCCCAACCAATAATTGAAGAAACTTTCTTAATAAATATAGGTAATGAAACTAACCCGCAAAATGTTCAAATTAGTTCATCTTTATCCTTAGTTGAACGTGATCAATTAATAACTTTATTAAAGGAATTCAAAGACGTATTTGCATGGTCTTACGAGGATATGCCCAAAATTAATCTTGACATTGTCCAGCACCATATCCCTATATACCACGATGCTAAATCGGTCAAACCAAAATCAAGGCGAATTCGGCCAGAATGGGCTTTGAAAATCAAAGAAGAAGTTGCCAAGCAGATCAACCCTGGATTCCTAATGGTAACCGAGTATTCGAAATGGGTAGCCAATATAGTGCCAGTTCTAAAAAAGGGCGGTCGTATTCGAGTTTGTGTGGATTTTTGGGATCTCAATAAGGCCAGCCCGAAAGACGATTTTCCACTGCCACACATTGATGTCTTGGTAGATAGTACAGCATGGCACGCCTTGTTGTCATTTATGGATGGATTCTCCAGATACAACCAGATTCTAATGGATCCCAAAGACAAAGAAAAGACGACATTCACCACACTTTGGGGCACCTATTGTTATCGTGTAATGTCGTTTGGCTTGAAAAATGTAGGGGCAACCTATCAAAGGGCTGCCACTACTTTACTGCATGACATGATATATAAGGAGGTCGAGGTGTACGTGGACGATATGATAGTCAAATCAAAAGACCGGGATGGCCACATCACAACACTGCAAAAGTTATTTGAAAGGATCCGAAAGTACAAGATGTGGCTCAACCCGCAGAAGTGTGCATTTAGAGTTACTGCTAAAAAAATGCTTGGGTTCATGATCACTCAATGAGGCAATGAAGTCGACCCTTCGAAGATCAAAGCAATTTTGGAAATGCCTCCTCCGAAGACTGAGCGGGAAGTTAGGGGCTTTCTAGGAAAGATCCAGTTTATCAGTCGGTTCATCAGAAAGTTGAAAACTACCTGTGAGCCACTCTTCTGCCTACTAAAGAAGGGAGTCAAGTTTTAATGGGATCAGAAATGCCAAGACGCCTTTGATGCCGTACGACAGTACCTACAAAATCCACCTGTTCTAGCTCCTCTCGAACCTAATAGGCCACTGATCCTTTACTTGTCAGTGACTGACTCAGCTATGGGATGTTTGCTGGCACAAGAGGGAGATACTGAAATCAAAAAGGCTGTCTATTACTTAAGAAAGAAGATGATCGGGTCAGAAATACGGTACACGCCGCTAGAAAATACATGCTGTACCTTGGTTTTGGTTTTCCAAAAATTAAGGCACTACATCTTGTCTTCAACAGTGAACATACATGATGGACCCGTTGAGATATCTGTTCAAAAAGCCGACACTGACAAAAAGGCTAGCCCGATGGTTGCTGTTATTATCTGAGTTTGATTTCTAATATGTTACCCAGAAGTCAGTTAAAGGAAGAGCAGTGGCAGAATTTTTAGCCGACCAACCAATTGAAGGAGGTGAAGACACGGAGTTTCAATTTCTTGACGAACAGCTGATGAAAGTCAGGGATGGCAAGTGGACTCTATTTTTTGATGGCGCATCCAATCAGTACGGCTATGGAATATGAGTCCTCCTTGTCACTCATGACGACTCATACGCCCCCTTGTCATTGAAGCTCAATTTTGAAGTGACCAACAATCAGGCCGAGTATGAAGCATGTTTGACTGGATTGGAGGCAGCCCTGGAACTCAGGGCAAGGAAACTAGAAGTCATCAGAGATTCAGCACTGATGGTTTCACAAGCACGGGGAGAATGGAAAGTAAGGGACTTAACCTTGATTCTCTACCATCAGGAGCTAGAGAAGCTAATACCGTATTTTGAATCAGTGATCTTTACCCATGTACCAAGACTACATAATAAGTTCGTCGATGCGCTGGCCACCCTAGCATCTATGATTGACATACCATCCGGAGTTTGGATGAGGCCTCTAATAATTGAGCAGAAGAGAAAGCTGGCATATGAGATGATGACCGCTATTGAAGAAAGCACTGACGGGCTTCCATGATTCTTTGACATTCAGAACTTAGTAGAGAATGGAGAATATCCCAAGTTTGCTAGAAAAAAGGATAAAAGGGCAATACGATGACTATCTGCGCAGTTTGTCATTTGCGGTGGTAGACTACATAAATGAGGACATTATGGAGTCAACAAGTTATGTGTAAACACTGAAGAGGGCCAAAAATTGATGAAAGAAATACACGCAGAAGTTTGTGGGCCACACATGAGTGGAAATATGTTAGCCAAGAAAATCCTACGACAAGGATACTTTTGGATGACAATAGAGACAGACTGCATCCAATTTGTGCAGAGGTGTCATAAGTCTCAGATTCACGCAAACCTTATGCACGTTCCCTCGTCTTAGCTATACAACTTGACATCACCATGGCCATTCTCAATATGGGGCATCGACGTGATTGGTAGAGTAACACCGAAGGCATTCAATAAACACGAGTTTATCTTAATGGCCATCGACTATTTCACCAAGTGGGTGGAAGCAGCTTCTTACTCGATATTAAAATCCTCCCATGTTGCTAAGTTCATCAAGAAAAATATCATTTGCCGGTACGGAGTTCCCTATGAGGTCATCTCGGATAATGGCTCACATTTCCAAGGAAAGGGCTTAGATCTTTTTAAGGAATACCGAATAGTGACTGATAAATCCTCACCATATCGGCTGCAGACCAATGGAGCAGTCGAAGTAGCAAGTAAGAACATCAAGAAAATTCTACAAAAGGCAATCAACTCACACAAGGATTGGCCGGAGCATCTACTATTTGCGCTTTGGGGATACCGAACGTCGATAAGAGCTTCAACTGGAACTACGCCATACTCTTTAGTGTATGAGATGGAAGCCGTGCTTCCCATTGAAGTGGAAATTCCTTCACTAAGAGTAGTGGTTGAGGCCAGTATTCCAGAAGCAGAATGACAGAGGAACCGAATGGAAGAGTTGCTCTTGTTTGATGAGAGAAGGCTGTAGGCTATGTTTCATGTACAAGGTTACCAAAGGAGGATAGCCCGAGCATTCAATAAAAAGGTCAAAACTCAGAATCTCAGAGAAGGGGATTTAGTCCTTAAAGAGATAAGAGCTCCTATCTTCGACTCAAGAGGCAAGTTCAAGCCAAACTGGTCCAGACCGTTTCTTATTAAAACCATCATGATCGGTGGTGCAATCATTATTATAGGCTTGGATGGCAATGCGTTCTCTACTCCAGTTAACCTCGATCAACTCAAAAAATACTATCCCTGAGGTAAATATAAAGATTAAATAAAAAGCTCGCTGAGTTGAAAACCGAAAAGGCAACTTAGGCAGAAGTTGGAGCAGCCTGCAAGGCCGAAAATTTGAAAGGGCGACCTTGGCAAAAGTTAGGGCACTACAAAAGGAGAGCGTCAATACCCGAGTGAAAACCAAGCTTGAACTACGTTATGGCCTAATTCTATCTTTTTGGGATACGTAGGCAGCTTCATTTAAAAAGTCCGGCCACATTCTTCATTTTTAACCGTCTTTGGATATGAGTAAGACCAATGCAAATGAATTTCTAAATTTTGATAATAAAGACATTCAAGCTTTGATAAATTTGAACCATCTTAAACATGAAGTGGGAGCTTTTCATTACTTTAAGCAAAATTACAAAGTTCTTAAATAAAGGGAGGCCACACAAGTCCCAAACTCTACAAAATAAAAAAAGAAACCTGTGATGTTTTTTTAAAATAAAGCAGATGTTCTCAAGACTTTCTTCTTTTAGCTGCATATTTATCCTCTTCTTTACCCTTCTTCTACCTGTCTTGTGTTAGCCATGTTTTATACTCAACAGAAAGATCGAAAGACTACAACTCATGCATCTCCATCAATGAGTGAGATGGCCAGGCATCCTGATATGATGATAGAAACGGGGCTCATAGTATAGATGAGAATAGACGGCCTCGAATGCCGAAAAAGATGCTTTGACTGCGACCGAACTGCCGCATAATTTGATGGGGGTACTAAAAGTTAGTTTGACGTAGGCCAAACAGCAGCACACCAGGATGATCCATAGTAGTCAAGGTCATGACAGGGATCCGCCACCAATGGCACTGCCAGGTAATGTCTGGGCTGGTAAGAGAGGAAAGATACTGTCGCCAAGCTGTCTCGGTGTCACATATATGATAACGGGGGCGGTAAAGGAAAGTAGTAGCATTGTGCCTATCAGTAGGAGGCTTCTGTACATGGTTCACCTTCTCCATCAGCCAGATCTGTAGCAAGAGTTAAGACAGTAAGAGAAAGGCTTTGCAGTATGATAGTGGACTTAATACAGAGAAAGATGTTGGGTTTACCTAAAGAAGTAAGGAGCTGCCAGCAAAGGTGGTGGTCTCACCACGATGAAAAGCGTCTAAGCCCAGCAGTGTCTCTGCTAAAACAAGTGGCACAAAATCCCTCCCCATCTACATCTATCCTGCAATGTGAACCAAGGCGCAACTAACTCGCCTGTCAGAAGGAACAAGAAGATACTGGGCTAGAAGGCAGAAGCAAAGTGTGTAGCGTCGCCGTAGCTAAAAGTTGAGGTCACTGAGGTCACCAATAGGATGAAACCTCTCAATGAGCCAGGGAATGTCAAGGTAGTCACCCGAGGTCAGAAGAGAAGCCTCCATCTTAGATAGACCGCAGAGTTGTATCACTTGCTGTCGAAATGAGAGAAAGAAAGTTGGAACCACAACAGTGCTCCGTGGGACCAAGTCCAAAATGGCAGCAAATTCCTCTACATTGGGGTAGAGTTCTTCAAGGCCAAACTGAAAGATGTGAGACTGCGAATCCCACAATTAAGTAGCAGCCGATAATAAGGAATTGTTAACCTCCACGGTCCTTAGTGAGAAAAGAGCATTCAGGCCAAATGGGGCGAAGTTCAAACGTTCAATATGAGAAAATGCTTCAATCCATAGAGAGAGAGGATAAGCCATCTGAGTCGGAATAGCAGCCAAAGAGGCCTCCAAGGCTATATTTATAAGGTTAAAAAGGCGGAAAATCAAAATTTTGACAAAATGTCCATTCAAAGTGGCGACCGCCATCTTGAAAGTGGCGACGGCTAACTCGAAAAAGCATAGTACAGTGACATCATTCCTTTGACCAGGCGACGCCAAGTTGAAACAGGCGACCGCCAAGTTAACAAATTTAGAAAATGGCAACCGCCATGTTTTAACGCAGGTGTGGGTTAGTTTGCAGTTTGTATGATCTGTATTAGTTGTGGCATCTAAACCATATATCCATGACAGTTTGAGCAATCAAGTGAAAGAGAACCATAGAAGCAGATGGATATAAGGCAATAAATGGCACGAAGGCCCATAATATATCAGAAAGTGATAAAATGTAAAGATTGGGGCACCCAGGCCTAATAAACTATAAAATAAGGGAAATGTATGTAAATATGTCAAACTGGGGCATGCGGGCCCATCAAAATAAATGCATCAGAAAATGAATAAAAATGGGGAAGGGGGGAGCTCTCTCTCTCTCACTAATGCCTGGGGCAGACCCAGCGGGTGGAAGGACCAGTCTCATCTGAGCTCACGTCCACAAAGAGCCTCTCAATATAGTCATCTCCATCGCTGTCGAAAGAAGAAGATACGGCTCTAGAATGGCTCCGAGAAAAAGAGATAAAACCTCGGGAGTGAGCTCTGGAGGAGGCAACACGAGAACCATGACCTCGGGCTGGGGCTGGAGCAGAAGAAGGAGCAGTAGCCCGTGGTGGCACTATGCAGGTACCTGGTACCGGAGGCTATTAGACGAAAACCAGAATCAGAATAGAGTACAAAAATGTGCAAATATTTTTAAAAGGTCAATGAGAATACTTACTATGGCTGCAGGAGTGAAAGGGATGCCCGCTGCTCGTACGGTAGCGTCAAGCTGACGAATTAATGCCCTTTGACCCGTAAGTATCAGTAGAAGACGGTCCACCCATGCCTGATTAAACTACAGAAGGAACAAAAAAAGTTAGTCAGACAAATAAAGCAAAAAAGGAAAGAAAGGAGTAAGGATAAGGAAATTCCTGGCCAATCTCTGCTCTAAACTCAAAAACTGGCGGGGCTGGAACAAGAAGGGAGAAGGGGAAGCCGTAGGCCACAGTTTGGATCTCCCAGGGAATCTCCGGACCTATCACCCCTCCAACAGCCTCATCATCAGCAGCAGCAACTCCGGCAATAGCAGCAGCTCCAGCAGGAGCACCGGCGTTAGGTACCTCCGATGCCCGCCCTCGCCTCTTACCATCTGGGGCAACCAGGCCGGGTCCTAACGAACCAAGTAGATGAGCTCAGGCCCAGGCTGTGTAATCTGCCTCCGCCACGAGTAGCTCAGTAGCAGGAGTCCCCACCAGCTCGAAGAGAAGATCGACCCGGCTCAGTTGCCCAGTCCGGCGCATACAGGCCAGGGGAGCCACTGGGATCCAAAGTGATCAAAGCCGAGTGACTGGCGAACCATTCGCTCTCCCAAATAGTACTCCCGTCCAAATGGACCCTCTAACAGGATCTGCCAGGGAGTGATATCCCAACTGCGCATCAAGTCTACGCCGGCCCGATCCTTTACCCCTCTCCAGACATCCCAGTGGACCTGCAGTACAATGCAAAGAACAGTAAGACATACAGTATAATGAGCAGTGTGCAGTAATCATTACCCAATATAGTGCAGTGCAGTGATTGAAATGAAGAACAGTGCGGTGCAGTACAGTGAACAACGCAAGTAGTGTACAGAATGGTAAGCAAAGATACTTGCTCAGGGGTCAACCGGTCTAAAGACACCTAGAATCGGTCAAGGTCCTTCCCTCCGGCCTTCTTCCCTTTTAGCCCTCGGGACCACCGGGCTGCACGGGAAATAACCAGAGGGTCTTCCATAGAGTTCGCCGGGACGTGAAGCCCGAGGAACTCATAAGTCCATAACTACAAAGAAGAAGATGTCAACAAGCAGAAATAACAGATGACAGAAATAGATAAAGAACTACAGAAACTAAATCATACCTCCAAGACCCTCTAATATCCCCCAATGCCGAGCTCCTGAGGGAACTGGGTCAGTGTCCGCAAAAAGCTGTAGAGGGTGGCGAGAGCAGCTCCTCCTCAGTCGTAGCTGGCAACTCGATCAAGTCGAGAAAGTTTGCCTGAGTAATGTAAATGTACGGTATTCTCCTTGTTCAAAAACAAGGAGGTACCAAACGTATACATCAAGAAGCCTCGGGCGACCCACTTGTAATGACGAGGCTCGGTGCACTGAAAATGCCTAAATCGCTCGAAGAACCAGGTATATTTGACTCTGTAGCGATCCATCTGAGCAGGAATGGTCAAGAGGAAGTACAGCAGTGCGTCGGTTGACTGAGATATAGAAGGATCAAACGGGATAGGAGCTCCTCCAACTCGGATGCCGGTAATAAGTGTGAAATCCACAGGTATCAGGGTAGCCTCGAATGTGGTGAAATGAAAGGTGTTTGTGGTATCCTACCGCCGCTCGGCCAAGGCAGTCAACCATACCCGGTCATTGCTCGTCCTACCCAACAGGGGTATGAAGCGAGTAAAACCAGAGGCATCAATATAAGCCTGCCTAGGAGCAGGGAGGGCATCATACCACTCCAACACCTCCCCGAAGGTGGATCCTCCGAAGCCACGGACATAGTGGCCAACCTAAAGAAAGAAGACATACAGGAAATGTATAAAGAGTAGATTCAACACATGAAAGATGCAGCAGATACCCAAAAGCAATAAAAAATAACCTGGCTTCGTGTGTAAGTGACGACCCTTCGGTTCTTTCAAAACCCTAGCAGAAGACTAGGAGCCCTAAGCCCTAGTACACCAGGCAAATCTTCCTAACCCCAGGTTCGTGTGTAAGTGATGATCATTCGGTTCCTTCAAGCCCTACAAAACAAGGCACCATAAGCCCTAGTGTGCTAGACAAATCTTCTTAACCCTAAGTTCGTGTGTAAGTGTCGATTCTTTGAAAGACTAAGAATTCCAAGTCCTGGTGCGTCACGCAAATCCCTATCTTTTTTAATTATTCTAAAAAAATAAAAATAAAAATAATAAAAATAATAGTAAAAATAAAAAAATAAAAAAAAATCTCTTCCCTTTGATATTTGTGTTTTGCCCATTTTATCTAACCTTTTAGGATTAATCTTCTAGGAATCTCTAAAAATTTGTCCCAATCTTCTAAAAAATTATAAATATATAATAATAAAAAATATATGATAATAATCTTTCTAAATTTTTAGGATTTTCTCAAAACTTCTAACATTTTTATAGATTTTTTTTAAATTTATAGAATTTTCTTAAGACTTTCTAATAATTTCTAGAATTTTATTAAAATTCTCCTCAAATTTTCTAGATTTTCTAAAAAAAAATTTCCTTAATTTTCTAGGGTTTTCCAAAATTTTCAAGATTTTCTAGATTTCCTAAAAGTTTTTCCTAAATTTTCTAAAATTTTTCAAAAACAAAATCTCTAGGATTTTCTAAAAAATTTTTAGATTCTCTAGATTTTCTGAAAAATTTTCCTTAATTTTCTAGGATGTTTGAAAATTTTTCCCTACGTTTTGTAGGATTTCTAAAGTACTCCATAAGTTTATTTTCTCTAATTTTTTTGTCTACAATTTTAGGATTTTTGATAAAAATTACCCCTTTTAGTTTTCATTGAAAAAAAAAACCTCAAGCCTTTTACTTTGTGATTTTCACTAAAATAATCGCCCTTGTTGTTGGTTGTTTAAAAATCCTAGTGTTCCTACTATTTTAATCTCTATCGCAAAGGTACCTAAGCTAAGGTCAAATTCCAAACATCACGCATCACCATCATCGTCATTATCAACATCAGTCATCATCATCAAATCACTTCACCATATGGGGAACTCTAGGCATGCGTCTACGTTTGAGATATGTTATGTTTTGGTATTGAAACAGTAGGGATAGAGTACATAACGAAGGTCGCCGACAAGACATATGATGGTTGGGCTCCCGCAAAAGAAGGTCGGCAGCAACAGCATTGGCTGGAGGCTCGTAGCGTCTCATCTCACGTGGAATCACACGATAGGGTAGTGGAGCGCATGTATACTTATGGAGTAAAATGGTTTTTGAGGCTCGTGTTGGCCTTTTGAAAAACATGTGATTTTTTAGAGGAAAATCTTTTTGGCTCATGTGGTTAAGTTTATATACTTATGATTGCATAACTTGCTTTATAGCTTTATAGTACGTTTCTATTGGGTTTCGACTCACAATGTGGAATTTTTTTGTAAAAGCTTTTTCAGGTGAACGTGGTCCTGTAGGGTGACCTTGAGGTGCCGAGATGTGGCTGTTGACGAGACCCTGTTGTTTGGTCTTGTTAGTTAGTTTATACCTTTCTGTATATGTTTCATGTTGGGTTATAACATGTTGTAATGCATATGCTTTTCTTATGGCTGTGGGCTGATGTATGCATGTTTTATGCATGTGGGGTAACCATGGTTGGTTGTTATTTTTCGTAGTTTCTTACTACATTTTTCATTGGTTGGTGCAACGATTTACAAACGGGGTTTTCCAATGGTTTATACTTTATTCAAACCCTTGTGCTTCAAGAGAGATTTTGGAACGACCTAAGCTCCTTTTAAAAAATAAATAAATAACAGATTTTCTTTACCCGAAAAGTGTATTTTGTTTTAAAGGCTTAGCTTGTGGGACCGTAAATGTAGTCTCTTTGCTACTCTTTCAAATTAAATAAACCCTCGGTAGTACGTTTTACTAAGGTTTTAACCTTGTTTTGGCTTTCTAGTTTTAAATCCCTTTTGTGTTGGAATGGTTTTAGTGGATGTTCGTAGGCTCTTCACGTGACCCAGAGTTTGTGGCCTGACAACTTGGTATCAGAGGTCAGGGTTCGAATACCTATGAGCTGTGGGAAGAGGGTGCGTTACCTTGTGAGGATGTGTGTGTGCTTGGTTGCCTGTGTTTGAAACATAAGCATGTTAGTTTGATGTGTATACGTGAGTATAGAGGTTGGACTTTGGGATTGATTAGTCTTGCCTTCGAGCGTTTGGACTAACAAACTTGGGAGCCAAGTTAGAAACGCGTTTAGCTGATGTGATTTCTAACGGGGAATCTAAGTAGGTTATCCAAAGTGACGTGTCATTCTTGTCGGTTCTCCTCGGTATCGATGTTGTGTCTACATGATAGTTGTGGCTATGTGTTAGCGATTATGTGGTAGGTGTTAGAAATAACATGATAAATCGACCTTAGGTTGTCATGTTTCATGTTTTCATTCTATATAACCTGTACACCTTCAGGACGACGAGACAGTGGTTTAGGTCTTAAATGTGCGACTCCGTTGCTATCAGTTGCAAGGGTAAGGTTTGGGTTGAGCGTCGATCGCTTGGTGTATGGTGGAATTCGTCAGAGAGTTGGGTTTAACTGTGTGGGGTTAGCCTCGATTGGTGGATAAACCAGTGGATTGTGATTACCCCTTTCGGGTGAGGTTGATGTATGTGCTTTTGGCCGTGTGATGGATTAGGTATGTCTTGATCCATGCTATGTCATGAGCCGTGTACTCAGGATGGAGTATAGACGGGAGCATAGTGGATGGGAGCATGATAATCCTTGGCCGTGTGTATGTTGAGATAGTAGAATGTGTAGTTTTGGAGATACTCCCTAGTAGTCAGGGTGTCGATGGTGGTTAGTAGGATGTTGACGGTAGTCAGAATAGCATTTGAGGATGTTGTCGGTCGCCTGATGACCTTGGAGGTTGTGTACCTTCTTGAAGTTTGAAAATTGAGTTCCAAGTGAGTGAGCTCAAGGTTATGTGGACGAGTATGAGTTATAGCGTGGGTCGCGATTGTGTTGGAATGAGTAAGGGTTCTGGTTATGATTCTAACACGCAACGAGTAGCAGTTTCGTGGGATCCCTATGTAGATTTGTGGTTTGATTGTTATCCTAGTGATCAGGAGATAATGTTTGAAAACCATGCAGAGTGCGTGTGGTAAGCTTGTGCTGGGATGGCATCTCTTGAGTGTGATATGTCTGGAGGTTGTTTGTGTTCAACCTTGGGTTCAGAGATAGGTATGCAGCATGACCATGGGAACGAAGTGTAGAGTAATAAGGTTCAGTACTGTATTGTGTTATTTGGCTAGCCTGGGGCAATAAGTAAGAAATCGTGGGTTACGATGCCTGTGATCGATGTGTGCTTCGAGAGCGAAAGTGTGACGCCCCGTCCTCCAGGCACGTCGGGACATACATAAATATAGATAGGAGAATATTCTAACAATTTATTTATATTTATATATCATAAATATTACATCATTAAGGGTTCTGAACTGTTCATAAGTACATAACGAATACAATTTCACTAGAAAATTTAACAAAATTATAATACGCTCGTGGAAATTGAACCAAAAAGAGCAAAAGGTGAAAACCCAATTCTTCAATTAGCATCATCGGGGTCCGCTAGCTCCTGCCACTCACTTTATTTTTCGATTCCGTCTTCTTCTTCGGTGGCGACTTTCTCAAGGAACTCGTCACACTCACCCGTGGCACGAATGCCATGAGCCAAAGCCCAGAAGCAAATTCCCTAAACCTTCTAACAAACTCACAACAAAATATCATACAATACATATCATATAATACCCAATATAATTTTAAAGCCAAATAGACAGACAATTTATCGTTTTCAACAGGACAAAGACATATAAAAACAGTGGTGCGAGTGCGTGATGCAGATGAATGCAATGCAGTTACCAAACCCGATTATAAATCAACCAATCAAATTTCGAGTAACATCTTTACGTTCCCGTACGTTAGGCTCCCGTACACCAACGTTTCCAATCACGACGGCGTATTGCGGACGTTCGGCCCAAGACGTGGCACGGCTTAGGACATAACACAGCTCAGGACGTATATGACCTAAGATCGATCATATCCAACATGATAATCAAAATGGTACCATTACGTTCCTGTACGTTAAGTTCCCGTTCATCAGCGTTCTCGATCACAGTGCGTATAGCAGTTGTTCGGCTCAAGATGTGAAATGGCTCAGGACGTAACACAGCTCAGGACGTTCATGGCCCAAAGGTATATCAAGCGAACATAATAATTTAAATGGCACCATTACGTTCCCGTATGTTAGGTTCTCGTTTGTCAGCATTTTCGATCACTACGACATATAGCAGTAGTTGGGCTCAAGATGTGGTACGGCTCAAGATATAACACAGCTCAGAACGCATATGGCCCAAAGTCTATAGATCATTATAATAACCCGAATGGTACCACTACGTTCCCACACGTTAGGTTCCCGTTCATCAGCGTTCCCGATTACTACGGCATAGAGCGACAGTTTGACTCAAGACGTGATACGGCTCAGGACGTAACACGACTCAAGACGTATATGGCCCATTGTCAACACCCTATCAACAAGGACTCTCTAATCATGATATTATTCCAAACCCTCCACCCTTATTCTAAATCCTCTGGCTAATAATTTACGCACAAAACCTAACCCACAAGATACCCAAAGTGTAATGCATTGATGCTTATGGTACAACAACTCGTATCTTGAAGTACAACTTAACAATAGCATAGTATGAAACTAAATATGGCATGACGTACAAACCAATATAGCATAAAGTACAAGTCTTTAAAGCAGAAGGTATAACTCACTAAAGCATAGAGTACAATCGTGCGAAGCATAACCACAATTTAAGCGACATAGAATCGAACCATTACCATGAGTTCATTTCATTAAAGGCATCATTTTCATGCACTAATTACTTACAAAGTTCATCTAAGGTTCACACACTCAAGTCTCATAAGTAACGCACCATTCAAACACTTAGCCAATTTTAAGTACAAGTTTAATTGTTAGTTTTAAAGTTGCAACAGTGTTTCGAAGTACTTAGGAAATGATTTAATTTCTGAAATTTTAACGCCAATTAGATAAAATTATATCCTACAACTTTCATGTTTACGACTAAGGTCAATTCCTAAGGTAAAAAGGTCATTTATTTTGTTTTAGTAAAAATCCTTTAGCACTTTACAGAGAAAATCCTAGAAATTGGGCCTCTGTTGGCCACAGTTTTGGAGCATCAAATCCTGGGATCTACGTCTAAATTTTGGTGAGCTTCTAGATTAAGATGTCCCCTACAAGTTTTATGTTTTGAGCTAGGGAAAGTTGTTTGAAAAACAATTGAGAATTTGGCTAATTTATAAAAAGGGTTCAGTCAGCCTAAAAAGGGTCTGCAGAGTGTGTTTTTAACAGAGAAAGATCAAAATCTTTGGGGTATCATCCGAGGGTATTTTGAGCTGATTTTTGCTCAATAATTATTCTAATATGTCGTCTACAAAGTTCATGTTTTTCACTTTTGGATTTGGATTCTAAAAAGTTATGTTTTGGTTCTCGCAAAAATGTGTGACAGAGAGGTCTGTCAGTCATTGAACATTAACAGAGACTTTAGCAAGTGTTTTGATTCATCAAAGCTTCATTGTTTCGGTTCATTTTTGGTGGACATAAGGATAAATGTGTCCTCTACAACTTTTATGTTTTGATTGAAGCTCGGTTCTTACATTAACTTAGGGTTTTGAGGTCTGTAGCTCAAAGTGGTCAAGATCTGGCACTCTTTGGAAAAAATTGAGATATCTAGAGTTCTACCCATTGAAATCACTTCAAACTAATTTTGTATGAAAGAAGACTCATAAATATAGGTCTGGAAAAAAAAATGACATTGAGATCATTTTGCTACAATTAGTTATGGTATTTTAAAGTTGGTGGCAGAAAGTGAGTAAGTCCAAAAAATCAGGTTACTTAGGGTTTTGATTGTTTAGCTTATGTTGTGTGCATTTTTGACATGTTTTCTTTGTATGCTTGTTATAAAATCACATAAACCAAAAGTCCAGAACATGTTTAGGCCATAAAACTGAAAGATACACACATGAAAGTATATATAAAGCTTACTCATACATAAACAATCTCTAAATAACTCCTATGACGCCTTTTTGACTCATTCTTTGTTTTATTTTGTTAAGGTTTGTTATAGAGATGGATTGAGGGGTATCTTGGGAGAGAATATCAGAAGGTTTAAGAGAGTTTCTTATCTCTTTTGATGCTTAGAAGTTTGTTTGAGAATAGGACTTAGCTTTAAAGATCCCTCATTGGTTCCTTCTAACTCCTTTTTTCATTCTTTCTTCCTTCTTCTCTCCTTCTTCTTTGTGGACACTTAGAGAAATTTTTATGGTTGCTCTCCCACTCCTCTCAGCCGAAATGTATGAAGGGAATGGGGGATTATGCCATGTTTTTATTGAAGAAATGTAAATGGGGATTAATTAGTACAAAAATTTAAATTTTGAATTTTCTTTGAATTTCATTTGTTGCATGGGAGGTGGGCTTTATCATGAACTTTCAAATTCGGATTTTGGGGCAGTGTAGTTCGGCTATAGCAGGTTTGGGAGACTAAAAAGTTGGTCTAGAGTTTAATTAGGATTTTAAATGGTATTTTGTTACATTTTTGTGTATATAAATGTATAAAATATTAGTTTTATGTACCTAAACCTACTAAAATCTATTAAATTAATGTATTTATAATTAATTCAGTCTTCCCATTCTTTATCATAATTTTGATAGTAATTAAATAAATAAGTATAGACTTTTAAGCTAAATTAAGTTAGTTTGACTAGAATTGACTTTTTGACGTATTTATTTTGTAGAAATTTTAAATAATTTTTTGTTTGCTTTTGTTGAGCTATATTATTATATTAGTATATATATTATTTGTATAAAAAGTGTTGGATCAAAATAATGCTTAATTTATACATTTTTTCTCGTTTTAAAGCTTAAAAAGGCAAAAAGTAGCTTTTTGGGCACAAATTCCTAGGTGGCCGGCCATGCAAGGAAATTTTGGTCATTTTTGTTGTTATTTTGTATTTTATTAATTAATTGTATATAAATATCTTATTTTGGGTGTCCATGCGTCAAATTTTAAATTTTTAGAACTTTTTATTGTACTAAGGGCAAAATGGTCATTTTATCTTAGTTATGAGACTTTTCTAAGTGCTAGGGCCTTGCCTATGAGTTTGGTCGTTTTTAGGATTTTCGGGTTACTTAGGGTTTGTTCCTTGTTCATATAGCGACTTAGGTTTTTACCATTTATGCGTCGCTAATACTAGGGTTTGAGCCGGATTATTACACCTATGATCTTGTTAACTAATTGTCGCTAAAACTAAGGTTTGGGTTGAATTTCTAGCACGAGTTGTTATAATCTGGGTAGTTACTACTTGGATTCGGACTGGAGTGTTATAATCTACCCCCCTTAAATAAATTTCATCCTCGAAATTTCATCTCGTACTTCATCTTGTGAATGGTTGGAGATAATTTACTAGCATCATTTCTCATCGATCTTAGGCCCTTGTTCATTTAAGTCGTTCATTATTGAGGGTATAGACAGGGTCGGGCTCATACGCTTATTACCTTGAGTAATGGTTGCTTTGTCTTGATAGATCATTAAGCCGACTACTACAACTACTTTTAAATGTAACGTTGCGTACCTATGTCGTGGAGTTGTTGACTAGCGACGTGTTAGCCTAAAGCCTTATTCTACAAGCATCCACTTTCTTGTGATGATATAACAAGTCTAAACTACATATATTCTCAAGTTGCGAATACGAGCGTACCTCTAATCGTCATCAAAAGGCCTGGCAGCTTGGATATGTTGTTGGTGCTGTTCTGATTGAGGTTGCGGTTGCTTCCATTGCTGTGGTTGATATTCCCCGTGCCCCTGTCCTAGTTGTGGACATTAAGACTTTTTGTGCCCAGGCTGACCGCATTCATAGCCGAGCCTTACCTTCGTAGGTTGACCCTTTGCTTGCCTTGGTCTGTCGGCCAAGTGGTACAGCTTTTTGGAAATAATTTCTCTATTGTTCCTTAGTGGTCCTCCTTGACCAGTACTCTCCCTTTTCTGACTCCAATTCCTTTTAGAATTGGCTAAGTCTGTTTTCGCCAATAGGGCTGCTTGTACTACTTGAGTGTAAGCTGGAAGCTATAAGCAGATGACTCCAGTTTGGATGGAGGGTTCTAGGCCCCACTCAATCTTTCGTGCCCTTGATTCTTCATCTGGTATGATGGTTGCGGCGAATCGGCTCAACTCTTCAAAGAAGTTGACGTATTGGGTTACTGACATAGATCCTTATTTTAGCTCAAGAAATTCCCTGACTTATGACTTTAGGAAGTGTTTTGACTCATCAAAGCTTCATATTTTTGGCTCATGTTTAGGGAAAAAAAGGATAAATGTGTCCTCTACAACTCTTATGTTTTGGTTGAAGCTTGGTTCTCACTTTAACTTAGGGTTTTTATGTCTGCAATTTAGAATGGTCAAGATTTCACACTCTTTGGCCAAAATGAGATATCTGGAGTTCTATCCAACGAAATCACTTCAAACCATTTTTTTTGAAAGAAGACTAAGAAATATAGGTCTAGAAACAAAAATCACTTTAAGATCATTTTGCTACAATTAGTTATGATATTTTAAAGTTGGTGGCAAAAAGTGAGTAAGTCAAGAAAATCAGGCTACTTAGGGTTTTGATTGTTTAGTTTACGTTGTGTACATTTTTGACATGTTTTCTTTGCATGAATATTATAAAATCACATAAACCAAAAGTCTAGAACATGTTTAGGCCATAAAACTCAAAGATACATACATGAAAATACGTACAAAGTTTACTCATACATAAACAGTCCCTAAATAACTCATACGATGCCTTTTTGACTTATTCTTTGTTTTATTTTGTTAGGGTTTGTTATAGATATGGACTGAGGGGTATCTTGGAGAAGAATATCAGAAGATTTAAGAGAGTTGCTTACCTCTTTTGATGCTTTGAAGCTTGTTAGAGAATAGGACTTAGCTTTAATGATCCCTCATTGGTTCCTCCTAACTCTTTCCTTCTTTCTTCCTTCTTCTCTCCTTCTTCTTTGTGGACACTTAGAGAAATTTTTATGGTTGCTCTCCCTCTCCTCTCAGCCGAAATGTACGAAGGGAATGGGGGATTATGCCATGTTTTTATAGAAGAAATGTAAATGGGGATTAATTATTATAAAAATTTAAAATTTAAATTTTTTTTTGAATTTCATTGGTTGCATGGGAGATGTGCTTTATTATGAACTTACAAATTCATATTTTGGGGGAGTTTGGTTTGGCTATAGCAGGTGTGGGTGACTAAAAAGCTGGTCTTGAGTTTAATTAGGGTTGTAAATGGTATTTTGTTGCATTTTTGTGTATATAAATGCATAAAATATTAGTTTTATGTACCTAAACCTACTAAAACCTATTATATTAATGTATTTATAATTAATTTAATCTTCTCATGATTTATCATAATTTTGATAGCAATTAAATAAATAAGTGTAGGCTTTTAAACTAAATTACGTTAGTTTGACTAGAATTGGCTTTTTGACTTATTTATTGTGTAGAGACTTTAAATAATTATTTGTTTACTTTTTCTAGCTATATTATTATATTAGTATATATAGTACTTGTATAAAAAGTATTGGGTCAAAATAATGCTTAATTTATACATCTTTTTCTCACTTTTAAGCTTAAAAGGCTAAAAGTAGCTTTTTGGGCACAAATTCCTAGGTGGACGGCCATGCAAGGGTATTTTGGTAATTTTTGTTGTTATTTTGTATTTTATTAATTAATTATATATAAATATCTGATTTTAGATATCCATGTGTCAAATTTAAAATTTTTAGGATTTTTTGTTGTCTTAGGGGTAAAATGGTCATTTTACCTTAGTTATGGAATTTTTTGCTTTTTAATTTAATATTATGTTTTATTTAGTTAAATTAAGCTATTCTGCGACTTTTATAAGTGCTAGGGCCTTGCCTCTGTGTATTTGGTCTCTTTTAGGATTTTCGGTGTCAAATTAGGGTTTTGGGTTACTTAGGGTTTGTTCTTTGTTCATGTAGTGACTTAGGTTCTTACCATTTATCCGTCGCTAATATTAGGGTTTGAGCCGGGTTATTACACCTCTGATCTTGTTAACTAATTATCGCTAAAGCTAAGGTTTGGGTTGAATTTCTAGCACGAGTTGTTATAATTTGGGTGGTTACTACTAGGGTCTGGACTGGGGTGTTATAGAAAGTGCAGAAGGTGCCTGCATGGTTAAGGGAGTTCTTGGTAACTCTGGATGAAGGGTCTAAGGATTGGATTTCCTTTATATGGTGTCGTGCGCTTTCTTTGTGAGTTGTGCTGGATAGTGGGGTCGAGACCTTGAAGTGGTTGTGATTTGCCTAGCTGGAGTTAGGTGAGTAAGTGCAACCTGGTGAAGTGAGGTTTTGGTGCGATGGAACGTTGATGTGTATTTCCGTGTACGCTTTGTGATGGGCTTGTAATCCCACGGGAAGTATCGTACAAGGTGTGCGGATTGATGATATTCGTATGTGTGCAGATGACGCTGAAGAGTTGAGAGTTGGGTGTAGCGGATGGTTTGAGTACCGTAATCATGGTTAACGGCAGCTGCTTGACCGTGGTCGATGTGGCTTCGAGGTAACGTTTACAGGGTTCTTGGGGGCCAAGTGTTGATGTGTACTGGAAGTACACTAAAGTTAGGTCATGGTTCCTTGTTGACCCTTTTCTTTTCTCTGGGCAGAGAGAGATAGTTTCTTTGTAGAGTATCTTTGGTGCGAGCTGTTTCATCTCGATTTGATGGAGATGCTGTGTTCCTAATTGTTTTGGACTTGGTTGTGTTATGAGATTAGGGAGATCTCTATGGAGGTCGATTCTCCGTGGTTTCTATGGATGGTTGATGAGTATGCACGTTTACCTGTTACACTTGGTTGTGTGCCTTCTATGATGTGGAGTGTCTATGTGTATGACTTGGGATTCGATTGCTCTCACAGTTGAGGACCGCAAGGAATCGTATGATGGGGTTTGTATTATCCCGCGGTAGAAGATCGTAAGAGAGTATGTATAAGTGTGGTAAACATGGTAGGTTGTGGTACCAGGTCAGAGTGTGGCTTGTGATGTATGATGGTTGAATCATTTAGAATTGTGTTCCCTGTGAGGTCAGGTTGGTGGACAAGGAATGCTTGTTCTTGTTGACAAGGGAATTAGTGTTGACATATAGTGTTCTTGCTACAATGATCAGTTGAGAATCGTTACCCGTTGTGTGCAGCTTATTCTGGATCGTGTGGATATAGTTGTACATCTAGCTCTTGGCAGAGTGGGAATTTGTTGGGACTGTACAGCTGTGATATTCACATGGTGAGTTTCTGATAGACTTTTGTGAGTCTGAATTCGGGTCCTGTTTGGAGTTTTGAGATGTTCAGGGTTCTTAGAGGTGAGAAATGGTTATCGACTATGGTAAGAGTTGTGCTTCGGCATAACTGTTGTTTGTATGGAAGGTGATCTCGAGAGTATGGTAAGGTACGAGTCAGAAGGGATTCGATGTTTAAGAAGCCATGTCTGGCATGGCCTATTCGGATCGACCCGATTGTTGGTTGGGAACGGAAGGGTCGTGGTGAGTTCAGGAAGTGAGAAAATTGCTAAGTGTAAGAGATAAGTCTTGGTTGGCTGCTTGATGGACAACTCTTGGGTTCGAGTGTTTTGGTACTATGGACTCAAGGAAGTGAGGTATGTGTTATGAGATGGGGTTGATGCCGGATGATAGTCATCATGTCAGCTTTGTTGGATGAGGATGATCATATTCGATCAAGTTCGATATGTAGTCCCAGGTATTAGTGGTCTAATGGTAAGACGTTGAGATGGGTAGTGAGGTGCTATTACACGGAAGTTATGATTGCATTCATGTAGGTTATTGGATACCTATGAGACGTTCTGTTTGCGTGACGTGTTGGATCGTATGACTTTGTGGCTGTGATGCCAGATTGATTTTTAGTTATGTGGAACCTTGTCTAGGATAGTAGTGTACCACTTAGTGTTTCTCCGTTGTAAGAACTGTGTTTTGTGATGGGCGATCAAATAAAGGATGGAGTTTTAGATTAAATGCATTCTTGGTATTCCAAGTGAGTTAAGTGAGTTTCTCTCTGAAGTTGGATGTTTGTGTTGTTGCTCATAGATGGGTGTCATGTTAGCTTCATGATAGTGTTGTTAGCATCAGCAATGTAGTAATGAGGTATCAAAGTTGGTGGTAATCTGGTGATCGTCAGGACTAGAGTAGAGTTCGTGCGCGCAGTATGTGACTTCGTGTGATCGATGTCAGGGTTCGACATCGTATGTTTGGACTCATGGACATAGTCCTAGGTATGCATTGGGAGGCGTGATTGAGCCAGTTTGCGACAATGAGAACGACGGTGATAGTCTTTATGTTCTGGAGTAGAGAGTGTTTGGGGACCAGGTTCGATGATGGACTGGTCCCATGTGATGTGTTTGCTGTCGGAGTGGTTTGTGTTCGGCAAGAGTTAGGTTTCGAGATTTGGAAACGTGAATTTGATCTTGATCTAATAATTTATGGACATTTCATGGATGATAGTAGGGTCAGTAAGACTTGATGTGCGCGCAATCTGTAAGGAGATTGATTCTTTAAAGATGGGTATTCTTAGTGTCAATTTTGTGACGGCGGTTTCGGGATTTCAGTTGATGGGGTATTTCCTTGCTGTTGTGCTGTGTTGCTGAGTTTGTATCAGAGTTTGTTGATGATTGATGTGTTGATTTGGCTTGAGTTTCAGTGTTGAATTTTGGGGACAAAATTCTTTTAAGGAGAGGAGAGTTGTGACACCCCGACCCATTTTTTTGGAATGATTCAAGTGTTTAAGGTATTAGAATTACCCTTTTGACCTTGGTGATGTTTTAGAGACATGTTTGGTTTGGTTCGGGGCTATAAAACATGTTCTGTCATCGAAAACAATTTGAGAAAAATCTCAGTGAGGATTCAGTCGACTGAGGGGGTGAGTTCAGTTGACTGAGTGGGCATTTTGGTGGTTTAGTCGACTGACCTGGAGGGTCCAATTGACTGAACTGTAACGGTGGAAAGTTTTTGGTTTTCTAGAAGGTTTTCAGTCGACTAACCAGGAAGGTTTAGCCGAATGACCTGGGTTTTTGGGTGTTTTTCTATAAATATCAGGCCTGGAGATATTTTGAAGGAGGTTGCTTCTAAGCTAAGTTTCGATTTTTTCTGCCTTCTCTGTAGATTTTGATGGGCTTAGGGCTCGATTTTTAGCAAACAGACAGCGGATCCTTGATGTTGGTGCCAGGTGCTTCGCGTTCATGCAGATAAAATTCCGTTTCGTCGAGGTTCAGTTTTTGAGACGTCGAGCTTTTGACTGAATGAGGTAAGATTCCAGACCTTACTGCTGTTAAATGGTGTTATATGAAATTATATGTGTTTTTACCGGATAGAAAATATATTAAATGTGGTTTTCATGTTTAAATCTTGATTTTTGGGTAAAAAGTGGGTTTTACGCCTTCTTTGATTTATTTCATGATTCGGACGTGTTAATATCCATTGTTTTTAAAAGGAGGTTTGAAAATGGGTGTTTTGTGAAAACTATGGAAAAACATGCTTTTGGAGGTTTGGAGCTAACCCTCGGGGTTGAGTCCCAACTTTTAAAATGTTTTGTTGGAAACACATTTTTACATGCTTATAGATCTCCATGTTGATGGATTGGATCTATTTTATACATGTGTTGTATAAACTGTTTTTGGGTTTTCGTAGTTGAGCTACGATTGGTTTTTAAATATTTTTCATAGATGTACCGTGACAGTGGGTATGATGAGTTGGGCTTTTATTGCTCCTTGGTAGAAGTCCAAAAACGTGCACAAAGTGGGTTCGTTGTGGTCCCTCGGGTTAATCCCCGTAAACGTTGTTTGGATGCTGTTTCATCGGTTGTGGTAATCTGTAAAAAGTAATTGGATGCTTCATCCATCGGTCGTGGAAATCTGTAAAGAGTCTGTTGCCTCCGTGAATGGCGTCGGTTGCCTCCGTGAATGGCATCGTTGTCGTGACTCCGTATAGAACTTGTCATTACTTAGCAGGCCTTTTGTGGTTTAGGACTAGGGTAATGGGAAAAAGTCTATAGTTGTTACCTTTATCCCTGTGTGTGGCAGAGTCGGTACATAGAATTTCATTTTATCTCTTTCTCCTCGGCGGTGTTACCCAAGTGGAGCATACCATTTTATTACAGCTTATCATTTTATTTTCCTCGATTGTGTGTTTCGAGTGGGAAAATAATGTTTTGTTCTCGGTTGTGTGATTCGAGTGAAAAATCAAGTTTGATTATGATTTTTTCTTTAATTGTGGCATGATATCAGTACTGTTAAAATGCATGATTTATGGAGTAAAACCGTTTGTGAGGCTTTTGTTGGCCTAATGAAAAACTTGTAATTTTTTAGAGAAAAACCTTTTTAACTTGTGGTTGAGTCTGTATGCTTATGATTGCATAACCTGCTTTACAGCTTTATAGTCTTTTTCTATTAGGCTTCGGCTCACGGTGTGGGATTTTGTTGTAAAACCTTTTTCAGGTGAACGTGGTCGTGTAGGGTGATCTTGAGGTGGCCGAAGGTGGCTGTTGATGAGACCCTATTGTTTGGTCTTGTTAGGTAGTTTATACCTTTCTGTATATGTTTTATGTTGGGTTATAACATGTTGTAATGCATATGCTTTTCTTATGGCCATGAGCCGATGTATGTATGTTTTATGCTTTTGAGGGAACCATCGGTTGGTTGTTTTTTTTCGTAGTTTCTTACTACGTTTTTTATTGGTTGGTGCAATGGTTTATAAATGGAATTTTCCAATGGTTTATACTTCATTCAAACCCTTGTTCTTGGAGGGAGATTTTGGAATGGCCTAAGCTCCTTTTTAAAAAAAATAAATAAATAAAAGATTTTCTTTACCCGAAAAGTGTATTTTGTTTTAAAGGCTTAGCTTGTAGAACCATAAACGTAGTCTCTTGGCTACTCTTTCAAATTAAATAAACCCTCGGTAGTACGTTTACCAAGGTTTTAACCTTGTTTTGGCTTTCTTGTTTTAAATCCTTTTTGTGTTGGGACGATTTTAGTAGATGTTCGTAGGCTCTTCACGTGATCTAGAGTTTGTGGCGTGACAGCTAACGTTTCATTCATAGATAATACTTATGTTATTACATTATTTGAGTCTCGAAAAGCTTACAAAATATAGATATTACAGTCATTAAAGCATGATTACAAAAGATACAAGAGATATCCGAAAGACTGCTTCCTTTGCGCTAAGCTTTGATCAGATCCTCATGCTCCTGGTACTTGCCCCGTTCGACCAATTCCTCTCCGTAAGGTAAGTCCTCTTTTTCACCTGCAGCATAATGCTATGAGCCAAAACATAGAAGGAAACACTCTAAACTCCCTAACCAAATCTCTGAACATAAATTTGCCACAAAGCATTTCATTCAACACTTAAAACACATAAAAGTAAAGGAGACGAGCATATTTGAAATATACAGCATAACAAGTAGTTAATTGCAAGAACAGCTAAGTATGCGAGCATGATAATGGAATGTAGTGCAAATGATCAACCTGACATTCATCTAGAATTTTAACAAGAATTCCACTCTAGGAATTACAATAGTAGACTTAAAGGGTAGTTTGATCGCCAACCTATCCTTAGGCCTCATTGCAAATAGTAAATATGTCATCGGGTTTCATGCCACAACTATTTTACTCAATGACAATGACATGGGGGCATGCCATCATCCTTCGACAAACCAAAAACGAACGATCAATCAATCACAAACATATATATCCATATCAACCCACCTTAAGATCCGGGATGCTCGCATAGTATTAACCCAAAATCTAAGTCACGAAAGACAATTTGCTAGCGACGAACCCATGGTGACCAACAATTCTCATCGTAAATAATTTCCTACACCGAGGATGCACACAGGGTGTATACCGGGAACAAATCCCAAAACAAGTTACAAACTGGCAACCAGGGATGCCCTAGACTTAGAGCCAAAGATGGATAACTCCAATATACCTAAACCCATAGCGGTATGAACAAGATGAACTCCAACATGTTATCAGTGTGACAATGACAATACCCATGGTGGTACAACATGTATCTCAAGGTACAACTACTTATAGCGTGATATATACTAGGCATGGCAAGGTACAAACCAACATGGCATAAAGTACCACAAGTTGGAGTATGAGGTACAACTCTCAAAACATGATTCTAATTTCATGGCTTGGTCATGTTTCATCATACATTTACCTTAATTCATTATCCATCTCACTTAAATCAAGTAAAGCATATAAAACAAGTCACACAACCAAAACATGCCTAATTATACAATTAGGAATTTACAAGTTAACTTTTAATCAGCTATTTGCAGACTATAGCAGCAATTTGGGTGATTTAGACTTAGAGTTCGGTTCTGATTTTTGGTAACAACCTAGATAAAAATATTATCTACCACTTTTGTGTTTAACACTAAGGCCAAATCCTGAGGCAACTAGGTGGATTAATTCATATAAATGAAAAGAGTTCAGCTTTTTACAAAAAAATCACAGAAAAAGGCCTTAGTTGGTCTCAATTTCGGGGTATCCATTAAAGTCTAAGTGAGCCCAATTTTGGATATGTTTTAGTTTAACATGTACCCTACAAGTCTCATGAATAGTTCTCAGGATAGTTATTTGAAAAAAATTAGAGAAATAAGTCATTTTATAAAATGTGTCAAACAGTCCTCAAACACCCAGCAGAAACAGTTATCTACAGAGAGTTTAAAAAAGGTTTGGGGGTCATCCAAGGGACTTGAATCTAATTTGTTAGCAGAAATTTGTTTAATATGTGAGACCCTGACCCGTTTTCTTTTTCGGCGTTTTTTGACGTGTGTTTGTCGTTTTCGTTTCTGCAAGTTTATATGCTTTTAGATGCATGATCGGGGTTAGGTAAGCATGCGGGGTAGATTCTCAGAGCCGTTGGCCGTTGTGGCGCAGGTTTAAAAAAAAGATATTTTCTGACGAGCCTAGAAATATCTTACTTTAGATATTTATTCCAAACTATCTTATCCTCTCTCTCTCTACAAGTTTCTCTCTGCTTTCTCTCTAGTTTTCAGGGGGCCCAGGCTCGATTTTCAATGATCCAATAGTGGATCCTTACTTTTGGCACGGTGGGCTACGCGTTCATCCGGGTAGAATTTTATTTCGGTGAAATTCAATTTTACACGTAGATCGAGCCGATGAGTTTTTAACTCACTGAGGTAGGATCCTAGACACTCATGTCTTATAAGGTTGTTACGTGTAATTGTGTGTGTTTTTACCGGTTAAAAATGAATGAAAAATTGATTTATGTTTTGATCAATCGAGTTTTGGTTTGAAAGGGTGTTTTGTGTTGATTTCGATTGCATGAAATCGGGTTTTGAGTGTTTATTTCGAGGTTTTGTGGGGCTCTTGAGCTTGGGTATGTCCGAGGGTGTCGAGAGAGAGCTTTAAGGCTTCGATTTGGATGTGGAAGTGGAGATTTGAAGTATAATGATGAAGAGAGTGGGTTTTGGACCTTAGAACATAAAACAGGAATTTTCTAGGTTGTTCTCAGGTGGTAGCTCGCTCGAGCGCCCGACGTCCGCTCGAGCGGACTAGTTGCGCACGACCATTTTATTATGAGGTTGTCTCCCTTTTCAGGACTCGGAATTGGGTCGTTCTTATACTCAAATTGAATCCCCGGAAGTCCTCTTTCCAATGGCACATTTCTCACCTAAAAATTATTTTTGTAGAAAAAGTTATGGCCAAAAGAGTGGAGGTATGTTAAGATTTCCAAATCATTTTTCACCCATTTTTTGCCGAATGTTTGGGAAAGGTTGTTTTTCATCCTTGTTGCCCCTTTTTATCAAGTTTCTTGTTTCTTTGGACATCGTGAGCTTGCGTTGAATGTGAGTCGGGCCATGCTGGGCGTGTGGGAGCTCGTGTTGGTTGTGTTGGGGCCTTAGGGGTTTCTTCTTGTCGTGTGGTGGCCTATTGGTCGATTAGGTTATGGGGCTCGATCAATTGCCCTCCTCTAGTGATTTTTAATTGATTGGATTGTGGGGTCCTGTCAATTGAAGTCACGGAGAGTGTGTTGGTCATATCATGCGGGGTGTTGGTGCACGGTTGAGTGCACGATGGTTGGTGCATCGTTTAGTGCGGGACGTGTTGGGTCCGGTGTTCTTTCTTGAGATGGGGTGTTGGTGAGAACCATTTTGTGGGAGGTTTGTGTTGGCCTTTGGTTAGGTCATGTTCTGTAGGTTTGTTGTTTGTGTTGGGCGCGTGTGGGCGTCGTGGGTGTGTGTTAGGTGTATAACGTGCACGGTTAGATGCGAGTTTTGGGTACATGGTTGTGTTTGCGGTGGTTAGTGCATCGTTGCGTGCAGGGGTTTGATTTTGTTTCTTGGTTTGGGTTCCCTCCCCGCGGTGACCGCTCAAGTGGTGGTTGTACGCTCGACCGAGCTGGTGGCCGAGAGTTTGGTCGGCGGGTGACCGCTCGAGCGGTGGTTGTGCGCTCGAGCGGGGTTGTGGCAGTGTGCTATGTCGGTAGGGGGCCGTTCGAGCGGTGGTTGAGCGCTCGAGCGCTCAAGTGGTGTTAGCCTCTGGGTTAGGTTTTGGTTTTCTGAATCGCTGGTTGTCCTGGTGAGAGGACAGGTTGTCCGGTGAGTGGAGATTTGGTTGTGTGGCATGTGGTGCCGTTATGTGACACATAGTGTTTTACGTGGTTATGTGCATTTAAAATTCTAATTTTAATTATGAATGTTGCAGAACGGATATGAGGTCTTACGTACCTAAAACTCTAGTTTTAGTAACATGTGTGTGCGTGTGTGTGTATGCGTGCTTATGTGGTAGGACAAAAAAGTGGTCTGTGGGCGGAAATGTGGCCCGATGAATGTTAGCCCTGGCTAACGATGGACGAAAATGTGGTCCAAGATTTATGTTAACTCTGGTTAACGAAGCACTTATGTGTGAGAATCAGAAGGATGAAAATGTAGTCGTAATGATGTACCGTGTGTGGGTATCGAAAGGACAAAAATGTGGTCCTAACGATGCACTTGTGTGCGAGAATCAGAGGGACGGAAATGTGGTCCTAATGATGCATTGTGTGTGAGTATCTGACAGACGAAAATGTGGTCCTGACGATGCAGATGTGCGTGAGTCTGAAGGATCGAAACGTGGTCCTAAAGATGTGTGTGTCTGATTCTGAAGGATGAAAAAGAGGTTCTGAAGAAGCTTGTGTTGTGTGTTGCATGTGAGGCGTTGTATGGGATGCACGTGTTGCGTCGTGTGGGTGGCGTGCTTGCGTTGTGTGTGTGCACAGAAAACGTGTGTCGCGTGAGTTGCATGTGTTATATAGGTTAACTCCGATTAACGGTGTAATAGTTAGGGCCATGGTCCTTCGGTGATAGTTCGTGAAAATCCTGGTGATGGGTGTGTACCACCGTGTTTCTGTAGAACTGTTATTGCGGCTTGTGAGGGCCGGTTATATGTATCATGGATTTCATGTACTGCATTATGGGACAGATAAAATTAATTTTAAATTGTTTTTAAGACTCGTGTGAATCGCGATCTAAAAATTCTTTTTCAACTATTTTCGGGGCTCCTGTGAGTGAGTCAAAAGATAGTTTGTATCCTCGCTTTCCCATTTGCATTTGAAAATGTTTTCGTCGCTTGAAAGAGAGTCTAAAACTGCACCTCGTTTTCCTAGCACGTTTAGTTTATACTGGATGCCTGTTTAGTTTCTGCTGAACTTTGGTTCACGGTGTGGGATTTGCTTTTTTTCAGGTATCGATCACGCAGGTTGATCTGGAGGTGCTGGAGAGGTGGATGAGTTATAGTCTTCCTTTTTGTTTCTATCTGTATCATGTATGCTTTTATATGTTTCTCGGCGTTGGAGCCGTGCAATGTAAGCAGTTTGACGTTTATATCCAATGCATGCACGATTTATATTGAGAGTGTATTCTCGGGTTGGGAATCATATTTGGTTGTTTATGGGTGTTTCAAGTGACCCAGAGTTTGGGACGTGACAGGATGGTATCAGAGTTCTGGGTTTGAATACCTATGAGCTGTTGGAAGAGGGTGCACCATTCCCATGTGAGGTTGATTGTGTGTACTTGACTACATGTGTTTAGATGCTTCGATAACCTAATCGTGTCAGCATGTGAGATACGTGAATGATGTGTATATGTGAGCATGGGGGTTGAACTGTGGGATTAATTAGTCTTGCCTTTGGGCGTTTGGATTAACAAACTTGGGAGCCAAGTTAGAAACGCGTTTAGCTGACGTGATTTCTAGCAAGGAGTCTAAGTTGGTTATCCAGATTGACGCGTCATTCTTGTCGATTCTCCTCGGTTTGTGGAGTTTATTTGGCATGAATCTATGTGGCTGTGTTAGCATGCTTACGTGGTTAGCATTTATGTTCATGCTATGTGATGTGTCATATGTTTTGTCCTTCCTTTCATATAGACGCGATGTTTGTGTAGAGAGGGCGAGGCCGCGGTCGAGGCTGTGGCCGTGGGTTTGGGAGTTGGTTATGGTTTCCGTGGGTGGTGTGCTATGTTGAGCCAGCAGTTGATGAGGATGTGTGGTTGGGGTGAGTTGTAAATCCCAAGTCTTTGAGATAGTTAGCCATTGTTTAGGATGCCTGACCTTGTTTGACTATATCCTAGGAATGGTTTGGTTGACCATCTCGTATGCCTGTGTCAATTGTGATTGACGGTTTGTTTCTTTGACCTTGAGTTGAATTTCAGGGACCAAATTCCTTTAAGGGAGTAGACTTGTGAGACCCTGACCCGTTTTTTTTTTCGGCGTTTTTTGACGCGTGTTTGTCGTTTCCGTTTCTGCACGTTTATATGCTTTTAGATGCATGATCAGTGTTAGATATGCATGCGTGGATTTCAAAAAAAAAGAAGATATTTTCAAACAAGCCTATAAATATCTTCCTTTAGATATTTATTCCAAAATATCTTCTTCTCTCTCGCTACAAGTTTCTCTCTGCCTTCTCTCTAGTTTTTAGGGGGCTCGTGGCTCAATTTTCAATGATCTAACAGCGGATCCTTGGTTTTGGCACGGTGGGCTACGCGTTCATCTGGGCAGAGTTTTATTCTTGCGAAGTTCAATTTTGCACGTAGATCAAGTCATCAAGTTTTTAACTCACCAAGGTAGGATCCTAAACTCTCATGTCTTATAAGGTTGGTACATGTAATTGTGTGTGTTTTTACCGGTTAAAAATGCATAAAAAACTTATTTATGTTTTGATAAACTGGGTTTTGGTTTGAAAGGGGGTTTTTTTGTGTTGATTTTGGTTAGATGAAATCGGGTTTTAAGTGTTTGTTTCAAGGTTTTGTGGTGGTCTTGGGCTTGGGTATGTCCGAGGGTGTCGAGAGGGAGCTTTAAGGCTTCGATTTGGATGTGGAAGTGGAGATTTGAAGTATAATGATGAAGAGAGCTACCCGACGTCTGCTTGAGCGGACTGGCTGCACAGGGCCGTTTTCTTTTGATGTTATCTCCCTCGTCCGGACTCGGAATTGGGTCGTTCTTGTACTTAAATTGAAGCACCTGAAGTCCTCTTTCCAATGGCACCTCTTTCACCTTAACTTTGTTTTTGGAGAATAAGTTATGGCCAAAAAGTGGATGTATGTCAAAATTTTCAAACCGTTTTTCACCCGTTTTTGGCCGAATGTTTGGAAAAGGTTGTTTTTCATCCTTGTTGCCCCTTTTTATCAAGTTTCTTATTTCTTGGGACATTGTGAGCTTGCGCTGGATGTGAGTGGGGCCGTGTTAGGCGTGTGGGAGCCCGTGTTGGTTGTGTTGGGGCCTTGGGGGTTTCTTCTAGTCGTGTGGTGGCCTCTGGGTCGATTGGGTTATGAGGCTCGATCGGCTGCTCTCCTCTAGTGATTTTTAGTTGATTAGATTATGGGGTCCTGTCAATTGAAGTGACGAAGAGGGTGTTAGTCATTTCATGCGGGGTGTTGGTGCACGGTTGAGTGCGTGATGGTTGGTGCATCGTTTGGTGCGGGACGTGTTGGGTCCGGTGTTCTTTCTTGAGATGGTGTCTTGGTGAGAACCGTTTTGTGGAAGGTTTGCATTGGCCTTTGGTTAGGTCGTGTTCTATAGGTTTGTTATTTGTGTTGGGCGCGTGTGGGCGTCGTGGGTTTGTGTTGGTTGCGTGTGGGCGTCGTGGGTCTGTGTTGGGTGTTTGACGTGCATGGTTAAAAGTGAGTTTTGGGTACACGGTTGTGTTTGCGGTGGTTAGTGCATCGTTGCGTGCGGGGGTTTGATTTTGTTTCTTGGTTTGGGTTTCCTCCCTACGGTGACCGCTCGAGCGGGCTGGTGGCTGAGAGTTGGGTCGGTGGGTGACTGCTCAAGCGGTGGTTGTGCGCTCGAGCGGGGTTATGGAAGTGTGCTATGTCGGTAGGGGACCGATCGAGCGGTGGTTGAGCACTCGAGTGCTTGAGTGGTGTTAGCCTTTGGGTTAGGTTTTGGTTTTCTGCATCGCTGGTTGTCCCGGTGAGAGGACAGGTTGTCCAGTGAGTAGACGTTTGGTTGTGTGGCATGTGATGCCATTATGTGAAACGTAGTGTTTTACATGGTTATGTGCATTTAAAATTCCAGTTTTAATTATGCACGTTGCAGGATAGATATGAGGTCTTGCGGTACCTAAAACTCTGGTTTTAGTAACACGTGTGTGTGTATGTGTGTTTATGTGGTCGGACGAAAAAGTGGTCTGTGGGCAGAAATGTGTCGCAATGAATGTTAGCCCTAGTTAACGATGGACGGAAATGTGGTCCAATATTTATGTTAACTCTGGTTAACGACGCACATGTGTGCGAGAATCAGAAAGACGAAAATGTTGTCCTAATGATGCACCGTGCGTGGGTATCGGAAGGATGGAAATGTGGTCCTAACGATGCACTTGTGTGCGAGAATCAAAGGGACGAAAATGTGCTCCTAATGATGCACTGTGTGAGTATCTAAAGGACAAAAATGTGGTCCTAACGATGCAGATGCCCGTGAGTCTGAAGGACGGAAACGTGGTCCTAAAGACGTGTGTGTCTGATTCTAAAGGAGGGAAAAGAGGTCCTGAAGAAGCTTGTGTTATGTGTGTTGCATGTGAGGCGTTGTATGGGATGCATGTGTTGCGTCGTGTGGGTGGCATGCGTGCGTTGTGTGTGTGCACGGGAAGCGTGTGTCGCGTGAGTTTCATGTGTTGTATAGGTTAACTCTGGTTAACGGTGTAATAGTTGCGGTCATGGTCCTTCGGTGATAGTCCGACAAAATCCTGGTGATGGGTGTGTACCACCGTGTTTCTGTAGAACTGTTATTGTGGCTTGTGAGGGCCGGTTATATGTATCATGGATTTCATGTACTGCATTGTGGGACAGATAAAATCAATTTTAAATTATTTTTAAGACTCGTGTGAATCGCGATCTAAAAACCCTTTTTCGACTATTTTTAGGGCTCTTGTGAGTGAGTCAAAAGATTGTTTGTATCCTCACTTTACCGTTTGCATGTGAAAATGTTTTCGAGGCTTGAAAGAGAGTCTAAAATTGCACCTCGTTTTCCTAGCATGTTTAGCTTATACTGCATGCCTGTCTAGTTTCTGCTGAGCTTTAGCTCACGGTGTGGAATTTGCTTTTCTTCAGGTACCGGTCACGCAGGTTGATCTGGAGGTGCTGGAGGGGTGGAAGAGTTATAGTTTTCCTTTTTGTTTCTATCATTATCAAGTATGCCTATACATGTTTCTCGGCATTGGAGCCGTGTAATGTAAGTCGTTTAGCATTTATATACAATGCATGTATAGTTTATATTGAGAGTTAATTCTCGGGTTGGAAATCATATTTGGTTGTTTATGAGTATTTCACATGACCCAGAGTTTGGGGCGTGTCATAATATGTTACCTACATGTTTCAAGAAAACCACTTTTAAACATCGTCACTAAAAATAGGAGCTTTAGGTTGCTAAAAAATGGGTAACAGAGTGTTCTATTAATCACTAAACCTTAATAGTGAGTTTCAAAGGTGATCTTACATATCAAAGCTCTATATTTTTGGCTCAATTTTGGGGGTAGTTAGATTTATATGTTATCTACAACTTTCACGTTTTAACCTCAGGTCAGATCATGTTTTAAAATAGGGTTTTGGGCTTGCAATATCTACAGGTCTGAAATTGACACCTTTTGAAAAAAATATTATATCTCGGGTTCTGCTCACTTAAATCAATTCAACCAAATTTTTTATGAAAGATAACTTGAAAATTGAGGTTTGTACATAAATAACACACTTAGATATTGTTTCTACATTTAGTGATGATTTTTCAAAATTCAGGGCAAGAAGCTTAAAAATTACAAATCTCAGGCCATTATGTGTTCTAGCTAGCAAGCATGTTGGGGGTCAAGATTTAAACCATTTTCTTTGTATGCATGGATTAGGCACTTATATATCATTGTTCCAGAACTCTTGGAAGTCATAAAACTCAATAACATTAATATTCACACATATCACGAGTCACAAGAAATATAAACAGTCCATGTTTTTATATCATGATGCATTTTCCTTCTTAGTTTTGATTCTTCTTGTTCTTGTTTCTATTTTTAGAGATGAATTAAGGGAGTTTATGGTGATTCTAATCAGATAGTTTTAAAGTGTTTACTTGTATGTTTGAAGGCCTAGGAATGGAGAATGGTTAGCGGACTTGGCTTTAGAAAATCTCCTAGCTCCTCCTTAGCTCATTCTCTTTCTTCTTCCTTCTTTTTCTCCCAAGCTTTGTAGAACACTTGAGAACACTAAAAAATATAGCCTCCCTCTCTCTCTCTCTCTATACCCAAAATGAGGAAGGAAAAATAAAGATGAATTAGGCTCCTTTTTATAGAAAAAAAAGAAATGATGAGGCTTCTCAAATAAGCTCCTTTAACGTAAGGTTAGTTAACTTAATTAGATGTAGTTAGTTGTAGAGATTTTTATATGTAGCTTGGTGGTCAAGTTTTGGTACAAGTTTCTAGGGCTAATAATCTAATTTTTGTTTTATTTATTATTATATTGAAGGTTTAATGATGTTTTTATGCTACATTATCCAATAAATGCTTTTGTTTGAATTTTCTTTAATTCCATTGGCTGCGTGTAATTCTTTGCTCTAATTAAGAAATTTTGATATATGAATTTTCAGAACTTTATGTGGGGATTTTGGCTAGGCCTTGTTTAATGTCTCAAAGTTCTTAATGTTTTCTTTAATTGTTTGTTTGGTTGTGTTTTGGCACTACATTGTTCAAGAAAGTATTTTTAAAATTGATTTGCTGTATGTTTTTGGTCTTTGTAGTTACTAAAATGAATTATTTTAGTATTATTATTATTATTTATAAATATTTTGACAACAATTAATTATTCAAGTGTAGACAATTAAGCTACTTGAAGCTAGTTTAACAAGATGTGACTTTTTGACTTATTTATGTATGTAATAACTTTAATAATGATATATTTGCTTTTGTTAGCCTATAATATTATATTATTATGTATGTTATTTGTGTGAATAGTCTTGGGTCATAATGATTCTATATTTGTAAATCTTTTTCTCATTTTTAAGCATGAAAAGCAAAAAATGACTTTTTGGCACATATTCTAAGGTAGAACTGGCCACCAAGGGGTAGTTTTGTCATTTTATTGTTATTTTATTTTTTGCTACTTATTTGTATTTAAATCATTAATTTATAGTGTCCACGTGTCAAATTTTGAATTTTTAAGACTTTTGGTATAACAAATGTATTTTGGTAATTTTACCATTTTTATGAGAATTTTTGATTTTTAATTTAACATTTCATGTTAATTACTTAATTTAAAATGTAAGGAGTTTCCTCTAGGAGTTAGGGTTTGCCTCTTGAGTACAAGGTCTTCTTAGGATTTTCGGACCGAATTAGGGTTTCGAGTCGAAGAAAGGTTTCTATCCTTTTAGCGACCTATGATCTCATGGGCTAACTGTTACTAATCCACGTGTTTGACTCAATTTGTATGCACTGTCTCAGTTTCTTGGGATTCAGTTCCCTTCAAGTGGTATCAGAGCAGTCTTTGATGCTGCATATTGGTTGAATGAAATTTATGCTGTCCATATCTGTTGATCTATGCATATGGGATTTGGGTAGGCTAGAACTGTGCTAACCTTTGTTTTGTAGCGTTCTATCCCAGTTTTATGGTCATATATCAATGTATGTCTAATTGTATGAATGTATGATGATGGTTTTTGGTTTCCACGGCGGGTTTGATCGTGGTAGAATCAATGTGAACTCCATTGAGGGCATAGGATCATGTGTAACCTTGTTTCTAGTAGATTGAATGTGAACTCCTGATATGAAGACATAGGAATCGAGTTTGTAATCTTTAACAAGTTGAAGTTGAAGGTTGGATCGTGTTTTGAAAGCCTTGGGAGGTTTTTCAATCATTTTGCTGAGTTTTAATGTGTTTAGAATAGTTTTGGTGAAGAACGGCATAGCTAGGGCAGAAAAAAAAAAGTATAGAAAATCCCGTTCTGCTCGGACGCCCGACCTTCTGTCCTGATGAAAATTATTCTAGAGGGGTTCTGTCCAAACGCGCGTCTGGACGGAGAAGTTTTTGGAGGAGGTCCATCCGAACGCCCGTCCAGACAAAAAGCTATTAGATCAAAATCGTCCGGACGGCGGTCAACTCGTACAAATAGAAACAAGCCAGACGGTTTAGAATAAACTTTTGGTCAAGGATTGAGCTAAAATGTTTGCAAATTTTGACTTGGATCAGGATTTCAGCATGATGAAATGGTGCTTGGTTTTAGGGGCACTGCTCCTCGACCCTGCCAGGGGGCTGCCCCGAACCCCGTGCCGTGTAGGTAAACATATATGCCTTGAGATCATAAGGTGGCTTAGGAATTCTGGAATAACCATTGAAGCCAGGATTATTTATTGTCATATGCATGCTTATTACTATTTATGATTTTTTTATTGTGGATGTATGATTCTGGACAATATGGACAACCATTATTGTTGTATGCTTGACAAATAGTTTAATTTATATGAATTCATTTTTTTGAAATTGGTTAATTTGAGTAACTGGAAAATAAACTTAAATTCTCAAGTTTTATTTAAAAATATTTTTTCATAAAAAGGGAGAATTAAAAATTTTATTAGTTACAGATATAACACGTAAGATTGATTTTTACCAAAATCTTTGTCACTAGTGGTTTAATTCAAAATTATGAATTTGTTAAAATTAAATAGTTTTTATAACTCTCAAAATATTTTAAAAACTAAGTGGATGAGGGAATTTATTCACAGATAAATCCCACGGTCTCCATCACTTATTTGTAAGTGATGTAATTAATTTTGTATGTTGGCATTTAGGCCTTCCTCTCCATCGGACAAAATTAATTGCCGTATTACCAGTAAAACCTCCTTTAAAAATAATTCTAGATAATTATTAGTATTGATTACTTTTTCATCTGAAGAGTTCATTGCGAAACAAATGATTTGGAATTAAGTAATGGTATACACTCAGCTGTAAATAATAGTATCCTCTCCATCCGAGTTACTATTATTATTTATAGGACCGAAACTATGTCATTATTTAATTTTACTTGGTATGGTCTGATGTCTAGATAGTAAAATTAATAGGAATTGGCATGTCTAGATGAATGATGAATGGTAGACATCCTTCCCATTGAGACATGCTATTCATGGTGTACCAAACTGCTGGCGAGTTTTTTTTAAAAATAGTAGAGGAAACTAAATTTTAAACTTGAATTTAAAGTTTTGCTCATCATAATTAATGATTTTTAATTGTGTGATTCTCTTATATTAAAATGGCATTCAATCCACTTGCGATAATACTCAAAGAGAATAAACTTAGGAATCTTAATTATGTTGACTGAAAAATGAATCTGGTTATAGCTTTAACTATCGAGGGTGTTCTTAGAAAATAAAAAAATGTGTTTATTTCTGAAAAATGTTCTTCTTATAAGCTGAAAGGTAAGAAGAAGAAAAAATGTTCAAAAATAGGGTGGCACGATTTCTAAGATAGTTAGTGGGCCATGGACTAATGTAAAAAAAGCTGAAAGGCAGATGTTTTTACTGAAACCAAAGACGATACTGGAAAAAGCAATGTTTGGTTTATCTTGACAAGCTGAACAATCAAGGTAATTTCTGTTCAGTAGTTATGAAAATATGTTTAGCGGTATTATCTACCGGTACCTGGTCTGTAGATACGGGAGCCACTAATCATATCTATAATTCATTGTAGAGATTCCAGGAAACCCAATAATTTAGTGATGGGGTGATTTACCTGTATATGGGTAATAATACAAAGGTAACTGCAGTTATAGTGGGAGATGTCACTCTCAATTTTAGTAGAGATCGGGTTTTGATATTGAGAGATTCTCTTTATGTACCTTTCATTAGAAGGAACTTAGTTTTCGTTTCTAGATTGGTTAAAGATGAATATTTAATTTATTTTAAGGACTCTGTGGTTATTAAGAATAATAAACGATTCATCTGTTCTGGTACATTGGCGGATGATCTTTATGTTACTACTCCAATCTCTCCAATACTGCAACTTAATGAATTAAATAACACTATGTAAGCGAAAGAATCCTTCTAAGATGAACCAAACATATCTTTGACACTTACGCCTTGGTTATATTAATCTGAAAACGATAAATAGACTGGTAGAACATGAACATTTGAGTTCATTGGAAGTGGAGGCATTTCCAGTCTATGAGTTTTGCTTAGAGGGAAAGATGATCAAGAGGCCATTTTCGACTAAAGGCCATAGAGTTAAAGATTCATAAGAATTGGTTCACTTTGATTTATATAAACCCATGACTATCCGAGCTAGAGGAGGCTTTGAATATTTTTTCACTTTTATCGACGATTACTCAAGGTATGGGTATATTTATTTGATGCACCGTAAGTGGGAATGCTTTGAGAAATTAAAAGAATTTAAGGTGAAAGCGGAGAAGCGTCTGGATAAATGTATCAAAATCCTATGGTCCGATCGTGGTGGCAAGTACCTCTTTGGAGAGTTCAAAAATTTTTTTATCATAGGCAAGGATCACATCCCAGTTGACTGTACTGAGCACTCTACAGTAGAATGGTGAAACAAAAATAAAGAATATGACTCTTATGAAGATGTAAGATCTATGATGAGTTATTCAGTTTTACCTGATTTGTTTTCGGGATTAGCATTAAAAATGACAGCTTATATTCTGAACTTGGTACCTTCTAAGTCAGCCCTTCCATTTCCATAGATTTGTGGATCGGGCGCAAGCCTAGTGTAAGACATATTCAGATTTGAGGGTGTCCAGCACACGTGCTAAAGGAGAACGCAAATAAGTTGGAACTAAGGACGAATGTCTATTTCTTTGTTGGGTATCCCAGGAGAACGAAAGATGGCTTATTTTATAGTCTAAAGGACCAGAAGGTCATTGTCAGTATCAATGCCCGATACTTGGAAGAGGACTATGTAATTAACCACAGGCCCAGAAGTAGAATTGTTCTAGAAAAGCTGAGAGCTAATACCAATTGTACAGTAGAAGTTCCACAGGTCTCTAGTATCCCATTGTCTCGTCATAGTGGGAGGATTCTCTGGACAAGTGCGGATTCTAAACCAGATCTCGATGCTACCATCAACATGCCGATTTCACAACTAGAGCACGATGTGAATTACAGTGTATAGGATTTTGTTAGTTATAGGTAACCTAGGAGGAGGGGTGAATTGAGTCTTAAAAAGATAATAACAATTTTAAAACCTTTGTAAAAACCTTTTAATATTGCAATCAAATATAACAAGTATGAATAAAGAATAAAGCAATACAAATATTAAATAGGTTATGGAAAGAGAAAATAAACTGAACACCAAGATTTATAGTGGTTCGGCTTCTTCCAAGCCTACGTCCACTCCTCAAGACTCCTCATGAGAATTTCACTAATTCAGAATGCTTACGAGTGCATTCAAAACCTTTTATAACTTCAAGACGATCTTACAAAAAACATGCTCCCATTTTTCTTTTAATCTCTTAAGTTATTCTTTAATGAGATTCATCAACTCACTCAAAGGACAAAGGGTGACTCACCATTGGTTACAATAAATGAGAGATTTCAATGAGTATCACTCACTCTCTTTATAGAAATGATAAGTAATAAATGAGAAGTAAAGAGATGAGATACAAGAGCTGGAGTTATGAATAATAAATGAGCGATTGAAGGGTTTTAACTTTTAATCAAGCAATACAATTGTGAATATAAGTCTCCAGATATATTAAATGTTGAGGAGTAATTCCTTATATAAGCTCTTGAGATTTCATGACCATTAGAGGTAGGTGGGAGCATTAAATGCCAAAAATTCAACTGTTGAACTCTGCTGCGAGATTTGAATCTGTTGCAGGTGTCAACACATTTGCTTTTGGGTCGACATAAAATGTCTAGGGTAAGGTTTTTTATGTGATTGGGTCGCCTCTGATCTTCGTAGGTGTCGATACTATTTCTGCATTTTTCTCACAACATAATGGTGTCAACACAAATGGTCTTGGTGTCGACTCATTTTGTTATTTAGCTTTCCAGAAGGGCTTTTTTGTATTGACTCTTTTTTACTTTGGTGTCGACACTAAAAAGTGCAGGAACCCTCGGTGATTTTGTGTCGAATCAATTTAACTTTGATGTCGACTCAAAATTTCTCCAGGCGAGTTCAGTATATTTATGTCGACTCTTCTTCAATTGTGTCGACACACAAAATCTGCAGGTGTCCACGGTACTTTTGTGTCGACTCATTTGCAATTTGTGTCGACTTAAAATTCTGGATAACTAAAGTGAAGAAACACTTTAGTGTCGACTCAAACTTAGTCTGTGTCGACTTTTTTTGAGTACAGAGAGTCTCGGCTCTTTTGTGTTGCCTCAAAGTTTTGATACCTAAAATATCTTCAACGAATATGTTAGGGTGTTAACTCATTTGCTCAAAGGTGTTGACACACTTGATATCTTCAAGTATTTATTGCCTTAAGTTGTTGACCCAAATATCAATTAAGTCAACACACAATATTCTCATTCAAAAATACTTAAGTGTCAATCTTTTTGAGAGATGGATCATCACATATGACTAAAGGTGTCAACTCATTTGTCATTTTGTGTCAACACTACCTTTTTAAAAATATTAAATATTGTCTTTTTAAATCAATTTATTCTTAGAAAATGAGTTATGAAAATCATCAAAATCTAATTAAAAAGCCATTGGGCTAATAATCTTCCCTTTTTTATGATTACAACAATTTCATCATTTTCAAGAAAACATCTAAAAAGATTTTCAACAAGGGTTGTCCCCTTATCATTATGCTTTATACAAGATATGCAATCGCAATAGCTAGGCATACAATCAACAGCGTAATATACATTTTAAAGATGATTTGCAATTTTAATTCAAAAGTATTCTGAGTTTATTAAAATTTGTACATTAAATCAAATATGTGAAAAGGTGTTTGTCAAATCCTAAACATCAATCATATAATATATAGAGAGAGCATGCTATCAAAAGGGATTTCAAAGCCACAACCACATATATATAAACAAGATATGGGCGGCTTAAAACTTAATCATGCATTCATAAAAGAGAATATGTTCAAACCATTCACACAACCAATCGTCAAACAAAAAAGTATGTTAAACATTACAACTTCTCCTTCATATTAACCATAAAAACTACGAAATGATAAAATGTTTGTAAATGTTTTCACTTCTTTCACTTCTTCTCCCCTTCTATCCATGCTTGCCTTTCTTCTCCCCTTTTGAAATCATCAAAGGGTTGAAGTCACTGATCATCCATAAATGTTTTGAATTGCTTCTTTTCTTCTTGCTTTTGCCATATCTCACAGGCTTTTTCTTTGGAAGAATAGGCACGTTCATCCTTCTTTTTCGCAGTAGCCATGGCATCTAAAGTAGCAGCAAGAGCCAAATCTGCTTCACGCTTTAACTATGGAGCTTTTTCTTCCTTTGATTCCTTGGGCTTGAACTGTTTGCCCTAAGCATCTTGCAGCCATTTGAGATGCTCTTTAACTTTTTAGGAGTTGGCTTAAACAACTATGACGATGCATTGATCGTATTCTTTGCGAACCTACTAAAGGATTACCTTATTGCAATTTACTATGGAGACAATGCTGTCATCTATTGTCTTACAAAGGGCTCTCCGAGCATCTGTTGCACTTTCAACGTCACGCAAAAGGCCACGATTGGTCTTGTCCAAGTGTTTGACTTTGTAAGATAAGGAGGATATGGTGTTATTAAGGTCAAAGATATCTTGGTCAATTTTGGTTTGAAAATTGGTCGAGGAAGAAGATAAGCCCTTAACTAAAGAAATTA
>JAOTRH010481512.1:0-25359 GCA_034768845.1 Heliamphora exappendiculata | reverse complement strand
TTATATAAAATTAATGTTGGTAGTAAAAAAATTTAAAAAAAAATTTATTATCTTTTAAAATGAGATGATAAAAAAATGTATTATCTTTTAAATTGAACACTAGATAAATGGTATATAATGTATAAAAATATGTGCAAAGTGTATTGATATTTATGAAAGTGGTAGACTTTACACCCAAAAGTATATTGATATTATAAAAAATTTATCTTTATTGGACGGTGGTTAGCATAGCCCAATTTTAATAGAGTATTCTAAAAATTAATATTTTAATTTAATTTTTTTATTTTCTTTTACTCAAAAAGGCAAAAAAAGTAAATTACCAATCGGAGCTTAAAAGTATTATATGTTACTAAAAAAGGTTTTTTTATGCCGACAGAATGCCGTTACAAAAGTGTTTGATTGATACATCACATGTGAAGGCATTCCTATTATCCACAAATACTTTTTCTTACTATCATGTTTCCATGCAAAATTTTGTAACTATCAAATTTAGTCTCAAATGCATATATCTATTTATGCATATATTTGGACAAAAAAGCCTTGTAGTTTTTTTTTTATTTTTTTATAAAAATTTTTATATTTTAATTTTAATTTTTTATTTTTTTTAATTTTTTATTATGAAAAAATTCTAAAAAATATGTCTATTAGGGCTAATTTTTAAAAGTTCACCACATATGAAAAAATTAGAAAAAAAAAAGCGTTCTAAGTCGGCTTTTTTTCATTTTATATGAATTTTTTTATATTTTGATCAAAAAAATTTATTTTCTTATTTTTTAATGATGAAAGAAATTTAAAAAATACACTCATTTATACTAATACAGAAAAAAAATTCACTAAAAATAAAAAAAATCACCAAAAAAAAGCTACTCTAAACACAAGCATGTGTGTATAGTTTATTTGCAATGAATTTTTTATTATAAAATAATATTATTTACGACGGTAAAGTAAACCTTTTGCGATGGTAAAAACCAACTCAAAAAGTTTTCAAATATTTTTAAAAAATAAGCTTGTACTTGGGTTAGTTTTTTTTCAGATTTTTTGATTTTTTGATTTTTTTTTTAAATAGATATAAAAGGATGCAAAAAATGCCAACTAATTATAATTAAAAAAAAAATAAGTAAGCGTTTTTAAAAAAAATTTAAGTCTTATCTTTTAAAAAAATTAACCCGAACATAAGCTACAACGGCTTCTCAACCTCTTAATAAAATGGAATCATCATTTTCCTTTGTTATAATATTATTAACCTTTTTTCTCAATTTTTTGCTAAGGTTGGAGACAGTGGCGGCCGAGGAAGAGTTGATGGTGGGGGCGTGATGGTTTGAAGGAGGTCTTGGTGATAAATTCAATGATAAATTAGGAGCGTTTAGAAATTATAATTTATAGTAAAAATTATAAGTATTTAATAAAAATTATAATTTTTAGTTGAAATAAAATAAAATATAGTTATAAATTATAATAAAAATTATAAGTATTTAAAAAAATTATAATTTTTTATTAAAATTAATAACAAAACCTTGACGAAACACCTCCATTGAGGCTATGAGACCAGAACTTTGCTGTCCAGAAGCGACGCCATGCTTGCCAAACTGGGGTCAAATGACTCCATGACTTTAAAAAATTTATTATAGTATATATATAAAATTTAAAAATATTTGACCCTATAAATTTTTTTTATTTAACCCCATAAATATATATTCAAAATACATTTTTTAAAAATATACATATTTTTTAAATTATTTAAATTTTAAAAATAAATTTTAAATACATAATTTATAAATACTTTATAAATTTATAAATGAACACACACAACCACACCCAATAAAAATTTCTTAACTCTTAAGCCTCACACTTATGCACAACCCAACAGAACCACACACTCACGCACACACACAGCCACACCCAATAAATTTTTTTTTTTTAAAAATTAGGTTAAACATAGACTAATACAAAAGAACTTCAGGAATTTGAGAAATTACAGTTCCACTTTAAATTATTGCGTACATAGATTATTGATAGTACTTTTATATTGTACAAAGAGGAATTAGAGAAGTTTAACAAAAATAAAATTAATGTGTAAGTGAGAATATATTTTTTACATTATTTTCAGTTAACAATTGACCAATGAAATAGATGAATATGTAAGTGAGAATATTATTTTATCTCTATTATCTTATTTATACTATCTTATAAATGAAGAATACTCATTTAGTATTTTTTATTTTAAAACTAAGTGAATTTTTCATAATTCCTATACTATTCTCATTTTCCTCACTCCCCTTCTCTCTCAAAAACTACTCAAAAACTACTTGTAACTATCTATTCTCTTTCCTTATCTCTACAAAATATTTATTAAAATTTTTAATTATTTAATTTAAAAATTATAATTACTTTATATTTGCACACGCATGCGATTTGTACACGCACGCATGCGTGTGCCAACTGCTAGTTCTTTTTAAAGTTATAACTCAATTTTAATAGAAGTAATTAATTATTAGTCATATTTAAAAGATATGTAACTAAAACTAGTGCTATTGCTAATGTTTAGAAAGATAAGGTGTTATTTCTAAATAAATTCTTTTTATTATGATAGATTTACCCTTATTTATGTAGGTTGTGGCAAGTTAGTTATATCTTTAATTAAAATTTTTAAAATTTTATAATTTTCAATGTATAAATTTAATTTTAATAATATTATTATTTTTGAAACTTAGTCATCAAGGTATATCAAGCAAGATTTATATTAAATTAAGAATTATGTAAAAAAATAAATTGAGAAATTTCTCCATTGTAGAGAAATGGATTTCTCGGTTAGAAACCGAAAAAAAAATTTCATTTTGTAAAATTTCTCATTTGTAAGTTTTACATTGTAAATAGTAATAGTATTCATTGTAAATAGTAATAGTATTCAAAATTTTAAAAATTTATAAGTTTTAAAATCAAGAAATTTTTGGAAGTGTTTACTGATTTATTCCTGACCAAAAGAAGTAAATCCATAAATTATAAATAAGCTACCAAGGAAGTAAATCCATAAAGATTAGTTCAAATTATAAATAATCCTCTTTACATTTCATTGAAAATTAAAGGTGTGCTCGCAATTTCATCAATGCTATGATTATGGAGTAATTATTTAATATGGTGATAATAATTTTTTATGAAAGTATAATAATTTATTTTTATTAAATACATAAAAAAAAAAAAAAACTTATATTGTATAAATTATAATTATTTATTTTTAAAAAATATTATGTTATACCGTCTCCACATTGAAAGTACGTAACAAGTTTCCATGATTATAAACCAATCGTCATGATTATTTGGTTACTTGTTGAATCCATAAAGATCTTTTTAAAAAAATTTCTTTGATTGAATTTGCTTTTAAATCTTGAATATCAATATTATTTTTAAGTTTAAATAATAAATGAGTCAATTAAATATTTTAAAATATTTTTTAATTTTAAATAATAAAAAATTAAATTAAAATTTTGGTGCACCAAGAGCTCTCCGAACGAAAATTTCATTTTTTTTTTGTTAATATATATAGCATAATATCGTTACTTTCTACAATAAGAAAATATTACCAAAGCATTGTAGTCTAAAAATTACTAAAAAACTGGGCCCGTTTGCTTGATAGTTTCTGAACTATTTTTCATATTTTATTTTTCAAAAAAAGTGAGAAAACAAGTTTGGTTGAGTTTTTCGAAAATTGTTTTTCAAAAAAAAATGAGTGCAAAACTGAAAAAAAAAAGAAGAAAAAAGTGAGAATTACTATGGACCTGTTTGGTTGTACTTTTCATTTTTACTTTTAAGAGAATTGTTGTCCTAAAATAATTAAAATACACTTGTTAATAATTTTTACAAAATAGTTTCAGAAAAATGAGTTAAAAAAGAGCTTCAAAATAAGAAAATTTTAAAATTATTAAATGTTGTTTTTAGAATTTTTAAGCCTAGTTTTTTTGAAGAAAACAAAAAATACAAAACATAATCTCTCCGTCATCGCGACTTCTAAGTCGTCATCGCCGCCGCCGCCGTTGTCGTCGTCGTTTCATCAGATCTAATCGCCATTGCCGTCGTTGTCGAGCTAGATCTCAATCACAGTCGCCGTTGTTGTCGAGCCAAGTCTCAATTGCCGTCATTGTCGTCTTACCAAATTTCAGCCACCGTCGTCGTCATCGTTGAGCCAAATCTCAATCATCATTGTTGTCATCGAGCCAAATTTCAAAGTCAGGCGTCGTCGTTGTCGTCTCAGTCATCGCCATCGTCGTCATCATCGTCGCTTCATTTTTACTTCCTTTTCTTGATTAGAAGAATCAACATAAGACTCGTGTCTTAGTCATTGTCCTCGTTGCGTCTTTGTTGTTGTCGTCCTCTTCGCATCTCAGTCGTCATCATCTTCACTTCTTTTTGTTTACTTTTCTAAAAGTAATATATCAAATACATTCTTTCTTTCCAAAATATTATGAATATGTTGTTTTCAGAATGTAGTTTTCAGAATTATTAAGAAAATTTGAAAATTATTAATTGTTGTTTTCAGAATTTTTAAGTTTAGTTTTTTTGGAGAAAACGAAAAACATATAATATAATCTCTCCGTCATGGCAACTTCTCAATCGCCGTAGCCATCGCCGTCGTCTCACCAGATCTCAATCGCTATTGCCGTCGTCGTTGAGCCAAATCTTAATCGCAGTCACTGTTGTCGTTAAGCCAAGTCTCAATCGCTGTTACTGTTGTTTCACCGAATTTCAATCACCGTTGCCATCATCATCGAGCCAAAATCTCAATCATCGTCATTGCCTTCAAGCCAAATTTTGAAAATAGGCGTCGTCGTTGTCTTCTAAGTCATCGTCATTGTCATCGTCGCTTCATCTTTACTTCCTTTTATTGATTAGAAGAATCAATGAGAGACTCGTGTCTCAGTCATTGTCCTCGTTGCGCCTTAGTTATTGTCGTCCTTTTCGTGTCTCAATCGTCATCGTTTTCACTTCTTTTTGTTTATTTTTCTAAAAATAATATACCAAATACACTCTTTCTTTTTAAAATATTATGAATTTTTTTTTAAATTTTTTTTTTAAAAATAATTTTTAAATTACAATTTTATAAAACACAACCAAATGCACCCATTTTGAGTTTTAAATGAAAAAATAGAAAAACTATTGGAGGTATTTGGAATGGTTGAAATTTATAGTTTATAAACCGTAACTTATAATAAAAATTGAGTTTTTGGTAAAATTTATAATTTATAGTTAAAATAAAAATAATAATTATAAATAATAATAGAAATTGTGAATATTTTAAATATATTATAAATTATAACTAAAATTAATAAAAAAAAATTAAAAACTAATAGCATTAATTTTGCTAAATACATCCAATTTTGTTGATATTCACACTTTTTTTTTTACTTTTTTTTTTCTTTTTCTTTTGGACGATGATTGATGTTGGGTAGCAAGGTGTAAGATTTTAGTACGAACGAGAGAAGCACTGTATCATTTTGGGTTATTTGGCATTTTGGGAAGTGAGTTGGCAGATTCCCCTTGAAATGGCCAACAAGCTCTCAGCAAAAGCTTTCAGTAGTAGGAATGGTAAGGGGGCGAGAATCTAGTGTTACGATTTCATTTTCTATTTTACTGGCATAAATCCGTGTTGTGTACGAAATTTTAATTAAAAAATAATAAAATATTATTTTTAATTTTTTTTATTAAAATACATAGAATACGAAAAATTAATTTTTATTAGATCTTACATAATTATTGCATATAAACTTTTGCTTATAAAACTTTTATAAAATTTTGTGTATTTAATTATTTTTGTTATAATGTAATCGATAACTTAATCGTAATATTTTATGACATGTGATATATATAAAATATATTATTAATAAGAAATTTTTTAGATTTAAAAATTTTAAAATAACTGTAATATATAAAAAATTAATAGTAGTGCTACAAATATATAATGTTATATTTAAAATTTAATCATTAACATTTTAATTGATTTTAGTGTAAAAATATACGTATTTGAGATAATACATTTACATTGTAGTATTAATTAAAGATTCAATAATAATAGGTTATAAGAATTTTTAGAATTTATTTATTTTGACCAATATAGCTCATATTATGGACATATGTTTTTTTTTAATTTTTTTTTCAAAATTTGATTCAAATTGCTAGAGAAAATATACTTAATTTAGCTCAATTGAGAAAAAATTTTTAAATAGATTTTTGTTAAACCAATTTAAATTAATGGAGATATGTACTTGATTTAAAATTAAGTATCGAATTCAAATTTCAAAATGTGTACTGAATTAGGTAGCCAAAATTAATTTGATTGAGTGATTAATATTAATTAAAATTAAGTTTTGAATCAATCACACCCGATGACATGAATTTTTTTTTAAAAAATAAAAATTTAAAAAAAATAGATTAAGGATTTTTTAACACAAAGATATTATGATTTTTTTTTATAAAACAATAGATAAATATATTTTTCAATTTGAGGGAGTCAGATACCATTTAAGACAAATTGGTGGGATATTTTATATATAATTTAATATATGTGTTTTTAATAAAAATAATTTTATATAGAATATATGTTTTCTAATTTGTGATAGTCAAATATATTTTAAGGCAATGTTTTGATTTTTAAAAAAATAAATATGTTAACATAAATTAAAGTACAATTAATTTAGACCATAATTGAATAATTAATGTTAATTTAAAATTAAGTTTTGGACCAATCACAAATGACATGTGGATTTCTTTTTTAAAAAAAACAAATTGAGAAAAATGGATTGAGGGTTTTTAAACATAAAGATATTAGTATTTTTTTATAATATAATAGATAGATATATTTTTTAATTTGAGAGAGTCAGCTAGCTTTTAAGACAAATTGGTGGAATATTTCATGTATAATTTTAGTCATGTATTATTTAAAAAAATAATTTCATATAGAATATATATTTTCTAATTCGAGATAATCAAATGTGTTTTAAGGTAATGTTTTAATTCTTAAGAAAATAAATATGTTAACATAGTTTTAAATATAATTAATTTAGACCAATTATTAAATAACATGTATTATTATTAAAGTTAAACACTTCAAAAATTTATAAAATTATAATTAATAATTTCAAGCTTAAAGAAGTAACATTGCTTTGCTATAATATATATAGTATAGATTGAATTGAAAATAAAAAGAGAAAAATGAAAAAAGTGGGAATAGGACAAGAGCAAGGATATATCATAAATAGTTTGTAAATTTTTAAGGAGTGGTGCTAATGAAATAATATGTAAAAAAATAATTAGTTAATAAATGATTAAAATTAGAAAATATGAAAAGTAAAAAAAGATTAAAAAAAGATATAAATATAATGTTTTTATATCTAATTCTTTTATATTTGTTAAAATAAATTTTATTTAAATATTTATATATAAAAATATATTTATTTTATGTAATTAGAAACAAAACAGAAAAAACTGGGACCACTCTTAAGTGATCAAAAACATGCAAAGTGAGAGGGAGCATGTGAGAAAAAATAATACGTCTTGTGACCTCAAAGGTGATTTATTCGGAATTTTAAAATTCAATCAGAATTATTCATTATATATGTTGAACTAATCAAGTAAGTAATTCTTGTAAAAAGAAGATTAATCCGGCATTATTATTTATGTGATCAAAATAAGTTTGTTTTGAAAAAAATATTTGACTTATAATTTTTTAAAAATAAACTGTAAAATAAATGTATTTAAATCATATAACTAGCAATATTTCATTAACCTGATTTTTTATAAAAATTATTTACTCGACGAGTTCAATATAATAAACAATTCTGATTAAATTTTAAAATTTCAAATAAAATATTTTAAAGTGAATAGCTTACGGCAAGAATCCTAAATCCTATTAATCTATTACGGAAAATGGATCTCTGTCAAAACCAAAAAAAAAAAATGTGTTCGTTTTAGGGTAACATTAATTTATAGAAATATTTATTGCATTTATACATTATTAAATGAAGACTTTTACGAAAAGTATATGTGACAAGGAATATTGTAAGGGCGTTACAACGGACAAATTATTAGACTTTTAGTCCTTGTTTGTTATGAGTATTATAAGAGGTTGGATTGGATTAAGAAAATAAAGATGGTATGCCAAAATTTTTTGTTTTATTTGATATTATGAATTTTACGTTTGTATTGCGAGACTCAAACTAACAGTTCAATAAATGAGAAATTTTTAATTCTTCATTCATGAAAATAGTAATATTATTAGTACCTGACTCCGAATTATCTTTATTCCTTATTTAACGATTAGAAATAATTTCACAATTTTTATTCTATTTTTTATTCTACTTTAACGAAACATGTACTAAGATTTTCACTATATACATAATCACATCCATAATCCATTAGTATACAAAAAAAATGTGGGACCCCTAGTATTACTAATTCCTCATATCCCGTTTAATTCTATCTGGAATAACAAATAAGCCATTAAAGTATTATACCGGTAATGTTACGTAGTATTTTTGACAAATAAATAATTTTAATTTATATAATATGGGTCACATTTTATTTTCCTAATTACTTAATAAAAATAAGTTATTATGTGTATATCGTAAAATTTATTACTACCATATTGAATGAAAGTACCACGTCGACTTAATACAAAATACTCTGGGAGTACCAAATAATTACTCGTTACAAAAAGGTTGCAAATATGGGTGATAATTTTCTACATGTTAATACGATTCGAACCCTTTACGAAATTAGGGAGTTGGGGTTGAATATTTTTTGACACAAAATTAAAAATAATAAGACCCAATAATACATTAAATAAATAGGTTAGGTTCGTGTTGAACCCATAAAATTCAAAAATAACTCCTTTAGCCCGTTTGATTTTTTATAAAAAAAAAATCATCAACTTTTTAGATTTTCGAGCTCTTCGTACATGGATTCAATTTATTTTTCTATGGAATTATTTTAAAACTTTTTGCATATTGTTTGAAATTTTTTATTTTTTATAATTTATATGATTTTACGATTGAAATATGTATATAATTAAAAATATAAAATTGCTATTAAATAAGTTAGCTAAACATGTTGTTAAAAACATGTTTACACGTTTATAAGCATGTACTATTAGTATTAGGATAAGTAACACATTTAGTTAAATAGTAGTGTTAGTGTTAATAAATTTTTGACACCAATTTGATACGATACAACACGATACGATGTTTACCCTACTTGCAAATACTTTGTTAAGTTTTTGTGGCTCAAATACTAAAAAATAACAACGGTGCTGCCATTGCAACCACCGATTATATCACGGAAGATGATAAAAGGAATGAGTCTCCGTGCAAGTAATGTTTTTGAAAAAGTAATGGCATTTATTTAAAAACACATTAAAAAGCCATAATTGTTCTCTGGAAATTCAAAAACATGTGAAGATTGGTTTTAAAAAATTTAAATGATCAAACAGGTGGGGAACGTGCATGGTGCCAAAACCGTCCTTGATATTCAGGGAAGAGAGAAATTAAATGATCTCAACATAAATGATCAAACATATCTGAACTTCAGCAATTCTGACACAGATTCTGAAAATTCATTGAATATATATATGAATCGCAGCCTTTAATTTGTACCAACTTTTTTAGCATTTTTAAAACCCCACTCATCCCTCACAATGGAACCTCCCTAAACATTGATAAATAAAAAAATGGGTTGGAATGACCTCACTCTCTAAAAAAGTGATTTTATATACACACCCATTATGATTGATTTAATAGAAGAAAGTTTTAAACGGAACCGCATTCTATTTGAATGCTTATAATTTGTTGATTGGTTTAATAAAAAAATTGATAAAATGCTCATTTTTAATGGAAGTGTCATTTAACATTTAATGAGAATTGTCGTTTTATTATAAAAGACAAGAATTGACCATTCTATATCTTATATGAAAAAAAAAATGCATTTCATAGACTACAACTGCGTTACCAGCACGCCCACCATCACTCCTACTCCACCACCACCACCTTCACCGCTCCTACCACCACATTTCTCGAGCCAAGACCTGAAACTCTTAACCCCAGACCATTTACTCCAACCCATAAACTCAAACTATGGATCCTGACCCATGAACCCTAGACTCTTAGATCTTGGACCCTCTGCCCTAGCTGCTCGACTCCAATTCCCTAAAGCCTAAACCCTTGAGCCTTGATCCAGGACTCCAAATCATCGACCCCTAGCTCCCAACTTTAAACTCATGACCCTTGACTCAAACCCTAACCCCAACCCTTGGCCCTATGAAACTTAAACACCAGACCCCCTCAAACCCGTAAATCCTAAGTCCTAAACCCTAAACTCTCAAATCCTATATTCTTGAATCCTTGGCCTTATAAATTAGACACTTGATCTCAACCAGAGCCCTAGACCCCCTACCCCTAGACTCTCGATTCTTAAATCCTTGACTCACATGTTACTGGGGGTCAAGCTTTGCGAGTCTAGAGGTATGAGGTTTAGAGATCAGGATTTAGGAGTTAGGGTCTGGAGTTTTAGAAGTTCAAGAATTGATGGGTCTACGGATTAGGGTCAGGGTGTTTAGGGGCTAGGGGATCAAGTTGAAAATATGGAGTTTAGGGGCTAGGTTTTGAGAATTGAGAAATGAGGCTTGGGAATTGAGAGTGTAAAGTTCGGGATTTGGGTTTGGAATTTAGAATCACGGGTTAGGGGTCGTGGTGAGACGGTTGTGATTTATGAAATGTATGTTTTTCTCATAAAATAAGTAAATAGCATTGAGCTTTTTTTTGCTCTCAACAAAAAAGGGGATGAAATGAATGAAATGGTTATTCCTCGGCTCTTCTAATGAATGACTATCCCCATAAAATTGTGAATGGCAGTTTTATTAAGAATTAACACTTTGCCATTTCTTTTTGAACCAAACAACGAATTAAGTATTCGTATGGAATGACAATTCCATTCCAAGCTTTATTTCATTAACTAAACATAGCCTTAGCGCCTGATTGGCAATTCAAATTTTTTAGTTTTTTTTCTCAAAATTCATAAGAAAAAAATTAGCATAGCCAGTTTGACCAAAAAAGTAACAAAGTTAAAAAGTCATATTAAAACACTAATTTCTAAAATATTTTATTAAACTTCACACTTTATTCTAAAAGACAATAATACTCATACTTCATAACTTATTTATTATTAATGCCTACTATATGTATTAATCGTTATAATCAATTAAATAAAAAGTTGGCCGAATTGACAAAAAGAAAAGCAAGCTAATTTTTTATTCAATCAACTAATTTAAAAAAATAAATAAACTTAAAAACTAATTTACCAAACAATCAACATAATTTTAACTCAATTTAGTTGTTGGTTAAAAAAAACAAAACAAAAATAGCTTTTAACTTTTGGCTAGTTGCCAATCATTTTATTTTTTTTCAATATTAATAATATTCTTTTGGAAAATGAAAAAAATAGCTGCTTTTCTTTTATGATTGTGGTGTTAGTAGCGGCAATAGAAATACGGCAGCAATGGTGGTGGCAACTACGGCGGTGATATTGGCAGTGGCGGCGACGCTGTTGTTGACAAATGGCAACGGTAACTTCTATTTTTTCTTTTAATTTTTTTTAAGTATCATTCAAACACCGAAAAACAAAACTTAAAAAAAATTTATAAAATAATTTTATATAAAAAATATTTTTCATTGTAAAATATTTTATGTCGAAACAAACTGTGATTTAGTCCAAAATTTAAATATTGAGATTGCCTCTGCTTGGAAAATGGGTCTGTTTGGTTGTATTTTCTAAAATTGTTATTTGAAAATAATTTTGTAAAAATAAATTTAGAAAACAGATTAATAATATTTTAAAAATAAAAATTATTTTGTGTATTATTTTTAAAAATCCTAGCTAACAGTAACCCTGAATCCCAAATCAAGTAACGCCGTCGACGCTAAGATGTTCCCGTCGACGGAGACGCCGCCGACAATGACTGAGTGGCCGATGGAATGAAGACGAATGAAGACGAACGAAGACGAGCGAGATGCCAAAGATCGCATGCTATATGAGATCTGAGACGAAATACGACGACGGCAACAGCGAGAAGACGACGACAACGGCAATTGCGATAGGATGACGACGGCGGCGAGAGGATGACGAGACTGAACGACGATGCTTCGCTACAACGACGGTGTTTGATAATGAAGACAACGCCGGTGTTTGATAATGAAGACGACAACGCCAGTGTTTGATTTGGGAGGAAAGACAAAAAAAAAAAAGTGAAAACGACTTTTTCTTATTTTCAAAATATGAGCATTTTTTGATTAAGTTTTTTTGATTTTTTTGAACATGTTTTTGTGGAAAATGATAAAAAATGCGTTTTCAATTTTTTCAAAACAGAATGCTCGAAAAATTACATCCAGAAAATTGTACCAAACAGGCCTAATTTCCCTTTCAAATCACAATTAAAACATTTTTCTCTCTTTCGGCTAAGCTTTCTATAATATAGAAATCAATAGTGATTTTTCTAAAAATCACTATTAAAAACGACACTCGAGATCAACAAATTTAATTTCTTTACAAGTCAAGTGCGAATGATAATAATACAAAACTAAGGTCTCGTTTGGTAACATGGCTTTGAAAGTTAAATTTTTTATTTAAAATCACCTTAAATCAAATAAATAAAAAGTTCGTTTGGTGAACAGTAATGGTAACTTTAAACTAAAAGACAATAAGTTAAAAAGTTTAGCTTAAAGTTGATTTAAGTCAAAATAACTTTTAAGTCAGAAAAAAAAATTATTAAAAACTTTTAATTTAGTTTTACATAATTTTATATTCAATCTAGATTTTTTATAAAAACTTCTAATAGAAGTGTATATTAAAAGTTATGATATTTTTTAAAAATATATATCTTTTATGTTAAAAAATAAAAAAACTAAAAGGTTAAAAACCATTGGGTTTCTAAACGAGGTTTTTTGACTTAAGTCAAAAGAGAAAAAATTAAATTTTAAACCATTTGTCAAACCAAACCTAATCATGCTAATAATAGAAGTGAGACAAATCCAAACAAATGTTTAAAAAAGACTGTTTAATATTTTTATGCACACGTATTGAAGTACTTTAAATATTTCTATTTTGGGCCTTAAAAATAAAATAAAGTGGGCAGAGTGTTCTAAATTTAATTCGACTTTTGCTTAAAGGTCCACAGTGAAGATATTGTAGAATATTTGATTCAATAAAAATATTTTAGCTATTAGACCATGTTTAATTGATTAGATTAATAATGATGAAATATATAATCTCACTTGATAAGTAATTTTACGGAATTAGTAATCAATAGACTTTTAATACCATATTATTTTAAGTATTGTATATCACACATTTTGTGATATTAGTTATTCAGTTAATTCATAATTCTCTTACTATTTGTTGAATTTAAATAAAAAAAATATAATCACATAAGATATATAATTAAATCTCATGTCTAATTCGATCAATTAAACATGTCTTTAAGTCTGTTAGATCAAATCGAACAAAAATGCCCCCATTAGCCTCTGCACTCATCCTTCCACTTCAACACCTCTACCACCTTCGGTGACTACCAATGACCACGTCTAGTGGCTTTTTGGTAAACATCCCGGTGACTTACAGTGATTTCGACGATCTCCTAAAACAAATATAATTTTAATTTCGACGATCTCTTAAAACAAATATAATTTTAAGTGTCTTAATACAGAAAAATTGAATTATGTGTTTATATGGTAGTGGCAGCAAAGAAAATAGTAGAGATAGTATCATTTTATTAATATAAATAAATCTTATATATTCTGTGAGTTGTCGAAGGGTCATTGAAAAATTATAAAAGGTTCAACATAAAACGATCGGTGATCAATTGCGACGGATGAAGATGAAATAAATGATTAATTGGCAATAAGTATATACTAAATAATTGGAAAAAAAACAAGTGCGACCAATAATGGTAATTTATTCATAAAATTATATGACATTAAAGTAGAGGTAAAATTTCTTTTTTTTTTCTTGATAGTGTAGAGGTAAAATTTCTAAAACAATATATTTCTTATTTTTTGATTATTCTAAAACAAAATGTACTTAATTAGACCTTTGACTTATTATTCCTAATTTAATTGGCACACACACATTGCCCGCAGAAATGGGCTTTCTATGGCCCATGTTTAGTGAGGCGTGGGCTGCCGACTTTGTAAAGTCCAGCTACTAAAGATCGGTGTAATCTTTCATTTTTGTTGGAATAATGTTACGAGGACGAAATTATTTTATTAAACTAAATTTCTGTTTGGAATAGTTTTTAAAATTGACTTTTAAGAGGTTTAATTTTTTAAAAAATAGAAATAAAAAAAAGTGAGAGTGTTTAGAATAATTTGAAAAAGCTGATGTTAGAAGAAAAAAAACATGAAGAAAAAATATTTGTCTTTTTTTAGTTACCTTGAAAGCCGTACAATATTTTCAAGCTGTGCAACATTGTTATATCAAACAAACTAGCTTAAAATTTGAGTTTTTTTTATAGAAAAAATCAACTTTTTAGTGATCTCAAACAGTGTTTGATGTACTAAATGATATGATCTAATTATAAATACTAATATAATAAATCTCACGTGCATTTGATTTAAATTTAATGAATGTTATTATGTCTGGACTAAGTTAATTGTCTTGGCATTACTCTGTGAATGTTTGTTATTGCTGAAACTAATAACTTATAAATTGTAATTTACAAAAGAAATTGTGAATTCAGAAATGGACCCAAGATTATAATCTAGGAGTGACAAATATATATATTACTAAAGATTTTATAAGAAAATATAGACAACGATATTAATTTCTGCCAGTATAAAAAAAAATTTATGGCAGTTTATTTGTTTTGATATAAAATATTTTACAATGAAAATTATTTTTTATGTAATAATTTTATAAAATATTTTCTTTCAGTGTTTGGTTGGTTCTTGAAATTTTTTTTCAATTATAAAATTTTAAATTAAAATATGCTACTATTTTAATACAGTTCATTGTCATCACCATCTCTATTCATCACCCCCACCACCTTCCCTTCTTACCGCTCTTAATACCGTCAAACTATCGCCGATCACCACTACTATAATCGGCATCCCGTTATCATCAACCGTCACCACTTCTATCACTACTACACCCACCGTCATTTTCGCCACTATCATTTTCATCTCCATCCATTTTACCCCAACTATTATCGCTATCTCCCACCACTGTTGTTCCACCACCACTATTACCCCATCCATCACCACCACCAATTCCTTAAATATATATTTTACGTTGTTTTCATAAAATCAATGTCTCGTTTGGCAAGATGGAACCAGAATTATTATTGAATAAGAGCAAATTTTTATAACTATAAATATATATTTTTTATGTGATAACTATAAAGAAAAAGTAAATTAAATACCACTCAAAATGTTCATATCCATTGAAAGGAATTGTCACCGCAAATAAAAAATAAGCATTGTCACTTTGACTTGTAGAAGATAACGGGTTGAATTTTGACTGTTTTTTAAAATATTTTTGTATAATTTTAAATATAATATAAATAAGAAATAGGCATAATTGTCACAAACAATTAAAAAAAAGTAGCAATTTAAAAGTTGAAGAATTGAATACAATTCGGCAATAATTCTACAAAACCCTCCAACAAGTCAAAGAAAATCAACAACAAAGCAAAATTCCTACAAGCCACAACAATTTAACAAAAATTTAACAAAAATCTAACAAAAATCCCACAAGTCACGGCTTACAACTTACAAGGTGCACCAAATTAAATAAGCAAAATAAAAATTAAATATATTTTATTTTAGCATTAATCTAGACTAGTTCAACAAATAAAAAATTCATAAAGTAAATTTAGGGCACCACATAATATAAAAATTAGGGATAATGAAAAAATGGATGAGAATGAGTGATTTTGTCTTTTATCTTAGGATATAAATGAGTTAAAAGAAAAAATGGTAGGATGAAAATGTAAATTTAGTGAGGGCATAATTGCTATATTTTAAAATATATATTGATAAAAGTATAAAAAAAATTCAAAATCACACTAGGGGAATTGCCCCACTCGCGCTCACTTCTCTCCTGTCATTCTTATTTAGCAATCGGATTTAAATCGATTTAAAGTTAAATTTTTTATTTTTCTGTTTAAAGTTTAAAATTTCAAAAATTTTATTTTTTAGTTTAAAATTTTTTAGTTTTTTTGCTTTTTACATATATTTTTTAAAAATATTATTACTTTTATTATATAAATTTATTTTTAATAAAAATTACATTTTTAAAATATACTCATCAAAATCTATTAAATAAGATCTCTATTAAATATAAAATTATTTAAAAATAAATTTTAAAAAATTATAACAATTTTAAGTAAATTTTTTTATCTTTTAAATGAAAACTACTTTAAGCCTTTGCTTAAAATCACCCATAATTCTCTCAAACTAACTTTTGACTTTTTAAATTTAAAATGATTTTAAACAAAAAAAAAACATAATTTAAAACTAAATTATCAAATAAAATCTAAATAATAAAAAATAAATAAAATATTTTACATTAAAAAAAAAAAACAACAACCAGATTTGGCAGCTTCTGCCCTACAACAGGAAAGGGGAAAGATGGTTCAATCATTTCGCGTGTTCGAAGGTATTTTGTGTTGAATTTGCACTCATCATCATCATGTGCGTATGGAAATCTAATTTTGTTAAAATGGCAATGTTGTCATGCATTGTCAGGGAAAACGGAATAGTTTTAAAATCCTTTTTTAAGGCTATGTTTGTGGATATCTAAAAAGTTTAAATTTTAAGAGATTTAATTTTTTTTTAAAATATTAAAAAATTAGATTATTTAAAATAATTCTTTATAGTTGTTTTTTTTGTTTTTTATTAAAATATTTAAAATATTCTTATTTTTTATTTTTAAATTATAATGTTTGAGATATTGGTACATTTTTTTTAATTTTATGAGAAGAGTTGGCTTTTCTAATTGAGAATATTATAATTATTTTATTCTTAAAAAAAGTTTGTGTGTTTGAGATATATGTAAACTTTTTTGGAATTTTTAGTCAAATGTTTAAAAAATAAATTTTAACGCGCAAGACCCATCAATAAAAATTTTAACACGCAAGATCCAATTGCGTGATTTCTTTAAAAAATACCTTGCAAATAGATAAATGTATTTGTGTTCTTTAAACGTGTTTTCAATAAGATAGATAAATTTATCTGTGTTCTTTACATGCGCTTTTAATAAAACACTGATAAATTTATTTGTGTTCTTCATACATATTTTGAAAAGGCACAGATAAATTTATCTGTTCTATAGTATTTTTGTTCTAAAAAGATCTTGCACATTAAAACTTTTATGAATGTGAACCTTACTTGTTAAAATTTTTTATACTAGATGAAAAATAGTAAACGACCTATAAATTAGATTGTTTACAAAATTTTTAAACTTTTTTTTAGAGAGCTCAAATAATATACCTTAAAAGCTTGTAAAAAAATCATTTTTTAAAAGATAATTCTTGGGAGTTGGAAATGGAAATACTAATTGGTCAGGCGAGGCGGGACATATCGGATATAACTACTGAATTATAAAAGTAATAATACTAATATGAGTTAAAAATAATATGATAAAAAAAAAAATAATTGAAGAGCAATAAGACTTAAAATGACCAAAGATACAAAATAGAGGCCAAAATAAGATAAAAATATAACACTTTTATATTTTAGTATTATTATATTAAGAAAACTCTATGAGATTTACTTATAAATATCATGGATAAGTTCTTTTTTTACCATAAAAAAAATCGATAAAAATTTCACAAATTTCAGATTATCAGAGACAAGAGAGGGTTAAGGGAAAGAAACTTATTTGCTACAAAGGATTAAGGATAAAATATCCGATATTCTATCATGGTTGATTCGACTACGCACTTTATTGTTTTAAAGTTATTTTTGGTATTAATATTTTGTATTGTGATTATCGTGATAGTTTAAGATTCGAATTTATTAATTAAAGTAGAAAATTTACTTGATAATAAATCTAACATTTGGTATCAGAACATCATGTTGAAACTATCATGTTTTTATTTCCAAAATATACATATCAAACGTGCTATCATAGGTGCCACCGAATCAGTAATTTTTCAGAAGCAATTTTCTCAAATATATATAAGAAATCTACGAGGGATTGGCGATCAAAAAACAAAAAAAAAACACAACGGAGCAAAGAATCAAATTCAAATAACTTGATATATCAAAGAATCAATTATTAATCTGATGAATATTATATATATACAATTAAGATCTATACATACCAAATCTATAATATTCATCAGATCTGATTTTCGGCGGCGATCAAATCTATAACGGTCTTCAGATATGAGCGCACGGCGGCATGGTGGGCATACGATAGTGCGACGAGTGCACAACGGGGCAAACGGTGCTCCGCAAACGTGCCGTCAACCGCGCATTGGCGTGAACGATGCTCCGCGAACGTGCGTGAATGGCTCCGCTTTTCTCTCTCTCTCTCTCTATCTTTGCCTTATCACGATATTATCATTTCTACAAGTGATTCTGAATGCTTCTCGTTTATTTGTTAAATAAATTATATATATATATATATTCTTCTGGAAACAAAGCCCTCGTTTAAGGACACAAATTAATTCTCTACATGGGTGGAAAGTAAGTAGAGATATAGGCCCAGTCCTTTTGTAAATTAGGCTTTAACCCTATTAATTGTAAAAAAAAAAGTAAATAAAAGGAATTCACATAAAATAATAATAATTAAGATATATATATATATATACATATTATAATTTTAGATTTTAATATTTAATATTTATATTATGGTTAGCTTGTAATCACCAAAGTGACCTTGCAAAGAAAAATTATAAATATTAAATAAATTATGCCTTTGTAATAATATATATATATACTAGTTAAGCTAGCCGTGCTACGCACGATCATTATTTTTGTAACGTTACTAATTAATTTTGTTAGAATTATAAGTTGTATCTTTGCATATTGTAGTAATAGAATAACGATGCAAATTTTTCATGAATAAATTTCAAAATTAGATGAAATAGAAAGCCATGTTTTAACAAATTGCTTGGCAATAAAATAGGTACAAAAGATGAAATATTGATAGAAACAAACATAGATAAATAAGTTCAGGTCAGGGAATCACCAAAACAACAATACCAAGTAACTATTAAATATTAAAAATTACATCAATGGCTGAAGAAATCCTAAACAAATTTTAAATTGAATCTAATAGAAGGCCATATCTCAAGTTTTAACAATGGTTTGTTAGCAAAGTAGGTACAGAAGATAGAATAACCAATGAAACAAGTATTTATAGAAGAATAGATTATAATAAAAAAGATCACTGTCACAACAATGCGATTGCCTGAACTTCTTGCTCCTCAATAATGCTACAATTATTCTCAAAGCACCTTCAATGTCAAGATTTTTGAATTAGTTGCAATTGTAAATTATTTGTCAATCATTTATCACATAAATATAATCATGAGTTTGGCATTACAATGAACAAAGTAAAGATAACTTTGCAAAATCAAAACTCGTGTGGTTTTTCAAGAAATTACTGTCGCTTGTTGAAACAGAGGTCTATAATACTAACTTTTTTTTATAGAAACGAGTGCATACATAATTATATGACCACCAAACCAAGTATGCTATCCATAAAACCAGACAAAATAATGGATGTCAAAAGCAATTCAATGAAGTTGGATGACAATATTATTAGAATAGATACATTATACAAAATTGTAATGAAAAAAGATGACACTGTACAATAGACAAATTCATGCTAAAACTTGCCAATTTAGAGATCATGGACGAGACACAATATGCAAGAATTTAAAGCTACATTTGTTTCCTTTATTAATAGATTTTTCTTAGTAAATTTAAACAGTTCACCCAACCACCCATAATACCACAAGAAGCTTCTTCCTCCTAAAAACATGGGTTGTTCTAGGAAATAATCCACCATGTTTTATTGCTGATGCATTTTGACAAAACAAGCTACATTTAATTTACTTCAAAATTAACCAACACACAACTCTATTCGAACTCAAGATTCCTAGATCCTTGTTTGTGACACACACAAGCAAAAAGAAACTAATTATATTGCTAACCATAAGTTCCTACATCTTTACAAAAATATTAACTTTTATATAATCAAAAGCAACTGAAGTTTTGAAACTCCAAAAGTTGAACCCAATTTGAAAAATAGCATGTAAGTGGAAGAATGAAATGCTGTAAACAAAATAAAGTGAATTAGAAAACAAGATGTATATAGGATACTGTATTCTATTCCATCTCACAACCTTAATTTAATCTAAATCACAAAGAAGCTAATGAAAGATATGAATCAGCGAGAAAATTATAACGTAGAACAATGCAGCCATTTGTTGATGTAGAGTATGCACTCAACCGACACATATCCTAGGATTAAAACAACATTTTTCTTGATGAGCACCCAATTCACTTTGCTTTAACCATGTAATCAATGTGCATCAATAGTCACTTCAACACGGCAAATAGAGAGTTGAGTAGGTCTACATCAAAGACCTACTAAAACTGTTTTAAAATTTCAATTGACTCAAGTTATTCAAAGAATATTTTTGTTTAACTTAGCATATTAGATATAATAATTGGAGTAAACTCACTCAGTATTAGAGATGAAAATGCATAGTAATAATTATGAGGCTAATGTAAACTCACTAAGTACCAATAGAAGTAGTCCTCAAACACCACCATATTTTTAGGATTCACTGCAATTTTTATTCATCCTACCTGCAAGCAACATTATTCTCATTCTCAGCAGTCTACATGAATGACTCTTTACACTTCTTGTCCATTTTTTACCAATCAAACAAATGATCAATATCACACTCCAGATTTTTCAAACCAAAAATGCAACTGTACATAAAATTATTATTTTGTCATGTCGAAATTAAGGAATGTGAACAAGCAAAGTAGGTAGAAGAAGCCTGGGAAATTGCTACATAATAAACCTCTAGACCTAGGGATGTCCTTGAAACTTTGCATAGGGATAACACCATCAGTTCCTTTTATGCTAGGTTTAGATTGGGATTTTTTTGAGGAAACTGAAATGGAAAAGGGAAAAATGTGAACAGAAAAAGTGAGTGAAAAAGTCAACCAAATTTCTTTAGTTTGATTTGCCACTCACAAAAAAAAAACGATAATTTTATAGGCTTTAATTTTTTGTTTCCAATAAAAAAGAAGTTCATCCCACCATACAACCATGAAATTAGGATCTAAGGAAAATTAACTCGCTTTGCTTGCAGAGGGCAGCAACAAAGACTAATTGCACAGAGAGGGCTAGGGGAGAATAAAAGAAAGCATTAGAGAAATTTCAAAGAAAAAGATAACGGATGTATACTATTTGGTGCTTGGGTGCTTTTTTGATCTCATATGCATCCTCAACATAGATAAGCTATTTATGAGTTAATACTCAATAAAAAAGGAATAAAATGTAGAAGGTGAAACAATTATCAAAAGAAAAAAAATAAGAAAAAGAAAGCCTACATATTGAAGGTCCACAAAGTCTGATTACTTTGAAGAAGTTGCAGTATTAAAGTGGTGTTGTCCTTACATGAATATTTTCCTCGCGGATCTAGTTCTGCAATGGCCTCATTAAAAGCCTAACGGACACCACATAAAAATTAGACGAGAGTATTTGTCATTACTAAATCGAAAATGATATAACCCATTTAATAACTCACAATCGTAAAGGAATAATCTATGATCTCAAAACTTATACTCCATATATGAATGATGAATTTTCCATTCTAACCACAAAATAATCAATTTAATTTATAGACGAAAAGAAAAAATGAAAGAAAAGACAAGAGAAAAGGAAACACAAATCAAAAAGTAAGTATCCTAAGCAGTTTACACCAAACTCTCAACTCGAAAAAAATGAATATAAAAGAAAATCAAAAAACAACTATATTCCAAATATACAAATTTCGAAGCATGACAAAACCATCATGGCTTTTAGACTTGTTAATGTAGTAAAAATCATGGCCATGTTTGTTGTACCCGCAGGAACACCTAGCTTACATAAGTTTAGGTTGCTCTGATTTTGGCTCTTGTGCCTTTCCCATCTAATCATATAAATATATTAAGCTATTAAAAATAGCTTAAAATAAATATAAAATTTAAATTTGTCAAACCGTATGGCTTAAATTTTGACATTTTAATAAAAATTATAAAAGAGAAATTCAATAATACCTAATCTTAAAAAGAAATAAAGTAGGCAAACTGTCTTTATGCAAGGTGAACAATATTCGATGGCACCATTTTTGCTTTTCCAAAATACACCCCCCTCACTTATGCAAGGTGCTGGGTGAGACTAGTAGGTACAGACTACAGACATAACAACTAACATTATTTGCATGAAGCACTTGCCCTCAGAGTTTAGGAAAATTCCAACGCTAATAAGTCCAGAGCTTTTATCATGAAACTAAGCAATCCCGCTTATAGTAAGTGACTCGGTGAAATAGATTTTACAAGGCAATGAGCTAATTTTATAGTGTACAAAACGTAGTGTCATGCTTTTATATTTTTCTTGAGTTAATTAAATAAACTACAATTTCAATTCTACAGCAACAACATACATCCATTCCCAAAGAATTAGGACACCTAGGTGAAGATAAGTGTTTTCTAGAATGAAATTACTTAAAAGTAGAATGATCTCACAATTATATGACTCAAATTTTTGGAATGCTAAATGAAAGCGTAAAATAATAAAACACATTATCATTATAAAGACAAAAGTTAAACTTGAAAATGGCTCACAATTTACAAGAAAGCAAGGGGCAACAACTCCCACCCCACCCAAAAGAAAATAATAATATAAAATAATCAGAGAGCAAAATGTGACTTTTGTGTAGTTGAGCCCAAATGGTTGAAATTAGGCCTCTAAAATTAAGTTAGCTTTTATATATAAAAAAAAGAAAAGAAAAATACCCATCACCACCACTTGCCGCCATTACCACCTCGACACCATGACCACAACACTGCGACAACCACTAACACATCAATTTCAAAAACTGTTTTTTGCATAAAATAGCTTCCTAATAAAAATTCTTTCCGTTCAAACAAATAGTGTGTTAATCATAATGCATTGAAAATCATTGAACTATAATTCAAAAACCCCATACTATGAAATGCTAACCCAATGAATTCCAATGCACTAATACGGAGGAATAAAAAATTAAAAATCACTAAACCACTCAAAATTTATAAATAAGAACAGTTCATGCATAGCCAGTAAATAATGCCATGCCATACCCAACTAAGCTAGCATGCCAAAACCATTCATATCACAGGTAAAATCGTAAGCAGACGAAAGTCCAACTCCGAGATTCAAAAAATGAGCAGGCTGACTCCATTTCACCAACAAGCTTAAAAAGCCTTTAAGAGCTATTGTATAAATGTCATGAGCCTCTCCTCCACCTGGGGTGTAAGACTCGCCTGTTCTATAAATAATCTACCAAAACTAATGCATAATTGGAGCATGATAAAAATAATGCACTTCAAATGCTTATCACAAAGGCCCAGCAGTTCTATTGTATAAATGCATGGAAATGATGGCCTAGTTACCTTGAAATCCAAGATTTAAGAGTACCACTATTTGAGCTCCAAATCACCAAATGATGTCTAAACTTTATCCAAAGCTACGAAAATCGTTCACAAACCAAAAAGGAGAAAAAGAAGCAATTTAAGTAGATATCCCAAGACAAAAATGCATACATACTTGAACATATTGAGACAAATAAGAGCCGCCTCCCCCTTCTACAGCCCTTTCTACGAGTACTGCTGGTGGGAATCAGAGTCACATGCCCTGGAAAAGGGCAAATGATAAATTAGCAAAAAATAACATACAAATATTGAAAGTGAAGAAAGTAGCAAATTTGGAAGAGAAGTTCCAAGTACAAAGCAAATTCACATTAAAATCTTATCATGAATTCAAGTTCTCAATAGCAAGAACGTTTGAATTAGTCAAATGGCAACAAAAATTGAGGATGGAATCACAAGGTAATTACAACAAACAAAGTAGACAGTGTAACATGTCCCTAACAAAGCAAGCAAAAATGATAGGTTTTCTACTTATGCGACCAATTCTCATGCCGAAATGAGCAAGAGCTCTAAGTGCAGACTGGGCACCTGGACCAGGCATCTTAGTCTTATTCCCTTAGCCCAGAGCTTAATATGAAAAGAAGTAATGCCAAGCTCCTAAAATAATCATCAATAAATAGTTAACATAATACAAAATTGATAGATAAATTTGATAATTATCTATAGACATATAAAAGCGGGAGGAGCCGCCTTTTTCCTCCCATCGTCCACAACAAAATTACAATTTTGTCTTTTTTGTCTTTTTTCTATTTTGTTTTATTTATCATTTTTTAATTACTTTTTCATATTCTTTATACCTGAGTAACCCATAAAATAAAAGTTTTTAAGAATGAGGAATATTAATGATATTAACCTATATAGATGCAGCAACCATTTTTAAAAAAAAAGTTATGAACAAAAGAAAAAGGTGTTATGATGGTGACAATTGATGCTAATGATGAAAGAGATCTACAGTGCTATTCGACAATTACAACATAACATGTAATAGATCAAAAATGATGCTTTATAGTTGTTTTATAAATTAATAAAATATTTATATATCTCTTAACCCAATTATTATTATGGATGATATGATCGATATTAGGTAAGATATTAATAGTAATCATTAATGAATAATTATCATTTGCTTATTAGAATTTTTGTTTTGAACAATGACCTTTTACAAGTTAATTTTATTAAAGTTAACAATGAATGTTTAGCATCATGCGTGTAGCGCGAGCTTGACACTAGTATATATAAACGCAAGGAGAGGGGGAGAGGGAGAGAGAGCATGCATTAGGTTTACAACATACATTATTGAAGGGATAAATACACATACCAATAGGTAAAATACAAAAATAAAATAAATAAGAGGAAATAGAAAAAACTACTACAAAATTAACTAAGGACAAAATAGTAGTCAATAATGTAATCTCAAATGTATCATCCACAATATATTATATTCAATCCCTCTCTCTCCCAAAAGGCCATTTTTTCAACTTTATATTTAAACGTGAACTCTAGCACATAAAATTAGGTGAAAAAGGGACCAAAGACCTTGCATCGTGTGCCATCTTGTGTTGTAAGCATGGTTGCATAGAGTGAAGATTCATAAGCTTGGTATTTCTCTCTCTCTCTCTCTCTC
>JAOTRH010481501.1:0-25359 GCA_034768845.1 Heliamphora exappendiculata | reverse complement strand
GAAAATGTGTAGATTTCGTCAATCGGTCCACAATTACCCATATTGCGTTGCGTCCCTTCGGTGACCTAGGAAGGCCGGAAACAAAATCCATCGTCACGTGTTCCCACTTCCACTCTGAAACTTGTAATAGTTGAAGCATGCTTGCAGGTTGCTGATGTTCTTCTTTCACTTGTTGACATGTGAGACACTTAGCAACAAATAAAGCCACATCCTTTGTCATACCTTTCTACCAAAATTGTCGTCAAAGATCATGATACATTTTTGTAGTTCCCGAATGCACTACGAGTCGAGAGTGGTGAAAATCTCGTAGCACTTCTTCCCGACAAACCTTAGGTACAAACAATCTTCTCATAAATCTCAAGCCTTGGTTTGGTAAATTGGTCCATCCTTTAGCATTTTTCTTGTTAGTGACACGTTCCCCATACATTTGTGCGTCTTAATCAAGTTGCTGGGCCTCCATAACTCGGTGTATCAGTATAGGTTGAGAGACTATGGCAGACAAGGTAACACGATCCTCGGCCCCACCAAGGGTATGGTCAAATTCTCCAACTTCTCCCAACATTTTCCATTCTCGTATCGCAATCTGAGCTAAAGACTTCAAAGACTTTCGACTGAGGGCATCTGTTACAACGTTCGCCTTGCCCGGATGTTACTGCAAACTAAAATCATAATCGCTCAGGTATTCCATCCATCTTCTCTATCTCAAATTTAAATCTTTCTACAAGAACAAGTATTTAAGACTTTTATGGTCAGAGAAAACTTCAAATCGTTCTCCATAAAGGTAATGCCTCCACATCTTTAACGCAAAAACAACTGCTGCGAATTCTAAATCATGTGTTGGGTAGTTCCTTTCACGCGTTTTCAGTTGTCTCGATCCATATGCCACAACTTTGCCCTGCTGCATCAGAACACACCCTAACCCTTCATGAGATGCGTCACAACATACTTCATAACCAAGACCTCTCCGAGGTATAATTAGTATCAACGCACTAGTTAGTCGATTCTTTAATTCCTGGAAAGCCTCTTCACAAGCATCGTTCCACGTGAATTTAACTCCCTTTCGAGTGAGTCGTGTGAATGGTGACGCTAAACGAGAGAAATCTTTTACAAAACGACGATAATACCTTGTAAGGCCTAAGAAACTTTTGATATCAAACACACTCTGTGGTCTTTTCCAATCTTGCACTGCCTTTACTTTAAATGGATCAACAGTTACTCCGTCTTTCGACACAACATGTCCCAAAAATCGTACTTTGGGTAACTAAAATTCACATTTCTCATACTTAGCATAAAGCTTGTGTTCTCTTAAAAGTTGAAGTGCCACACGTAAATGCTTCTCATAGACTTCTCGGGTCGAAAAATAAATCAAAATGTCATCAACAAAAACTACTACAAACTGATCCAGGTATGGCTGGAAAATTCGATTTATCAAATCCATGAAAGTTGCGGAAGCATTCGTTAAACCAAATGGCATCACTAAAAATTCGTAGTGTCCGTAATGAGTATGAAATGAAATCTTGGGTATGTCATCCTCCCGGACCCTTAGTTGATAATAACCCGATCTTAAATCAATCTTCGAAAAGCATGCAGAACCCTTCAATTGGTCGAATAGATCATCAATCATAGGCATCAGATATTTATTATTTACCATAACTTGATTCAACTTTCGATAATTGATATATAATCGCAATGAGCCGTCTTTCTTTTTAGCAAACAATGCTGGTGCTCCCCACGATGAGACACTAAGGTGAATGAAGCCCTTGTCTAACAAGTCCTGTAATTGAATCTTCAATTCTCTCAACTCTACTAGAGCGAAACTATAGGATGGCATCGATATTGGAACAGTCCCTGGGATAAGCTCAATAGAGAATTTAACTTCTCTATGTGGTGATAGTTCGAACAACTCTTTCGAAAAAAACGTCACTAAACTCGCTCACCACCGGTGGAAGCTCTCCTCATAGAGAAGGATCATCCTTAGTCAAAAGGGTGGAAAGAATCGTATGCACATTAATTAAATGATTCATGTCATTGGGTCGAGGTGTCATCTTATCATGTTTATCCCACACGTAAAAGAAAGAATCTCCTTCTAAAGTATACAAGAAAATCCTTCGTCGATCACAGTCAATAAATGCACGAAATGTAGTTAACTAGTCCATTCCAAGAATAATATCAAACCCCAACATCTTCAGTACAATAAAGTCGAACATGAGATGACGATCGACTATCACTACTTTGCACCCTTTACATACATACCTTAACGTTGTACTGTCACCAATGGGTGTTTCGACATTCACAACAATGTCCGATATCTCAATAGGTAAACCCAAAGCAGATACGAATGAAGAAGAGATAAATGAATGTAATGTACCAGTATCAAATAATACACGAGCCTAAGAATTGAAAACTAACAAAGTACCTCGTATCACTGGGGTATTGGTAGTAGCCTTATGTAGTTCAAGATTTGACGAAGTACTAGTTTCTTCTATGGCATAGATCCTTCCCTGGATTTCAGATGTCTGCCCTCGTCCTCTACCCGTAGGTTAACGTACAGATTGTGCCAAAGTTGCCTCCCTAGGAGCCCGAAATACCTGCGTCCCGGACTGTCGAGTTGGTTGGTTGTATGTCGGCCACTGAGAAGGTTGTGTATTAGACGTTTCTCGACTAGCTCTTCCTTATGGTCATTCACGTCTAACGTGCCCCTCTTGGCCACACTGATAACATCTTATAGGTCCCCTCTCCTGAGGCTGGCCCTATGTTAAAATTTGTTGTTGTCTTGGTGCTTGCTTCCTTTACGAACATTCTCTAGCCTGGTGTCCTTGTTGCCCACAAACAAAACACACAACTTCCCTCCGCTCCAAACGTGCCATCGAGGCCACAAATGGGGTGGGTGCGAAGCGTTGGGTCTGATAAGATCTCTGCGGCGCCGAACTAGTATTGTCCTGTTTCGGTCTTTGCTTCTTATAAGGTCGTGCCTCAGATTGTGTTGTTCTAGCCACCGATAGTTGCCTATTCTCCATGATCCTACGATTGTTTGCCATAGCACTTTCTATTACCATGGCCGTCTCAATTACCTCAGAGAAAACCCTCAATCGAAACCCTACCACTTTCTCTCAAATAGCGGGTCGTAAACTCCTTTTGAACCTCTTAGCCTTTAATTCCTCCGTTGACACCATTTATGGCGCAAACTTTGACAAGCTTGTGAACTTTGATTCATATTGCAAAACGGGCATATTCCCTTGTATCAACGATAGAAATTCCTCTCTATACATATCTCGAATGGACTTTGAGAAATATGTTTATAGAAATACCACCGTAAACGCAGCCCATGTACCGTTCGTTGTCGTCTTAGCAAACTCCCACCAATCATTCGCCTATTCCTGAAGTTGAAAGGTAGCGAGACCAACCCTAAGGTCATCTTCCACTATCTGCAAAGTATCTAAAATTCGGGTGACAACCTTTAGCCATTTCGTTGCTATTCAAGGGTCAGGTTCCCCAGCATAAGTAGGAGGATTCAAATGTTGAATATCTCTCATCATAATTTCAGCCCTTGCGTTAGTATTCCGTGCTCCCCCTTGGTTAGCCCCAGCCCCAACTAAAGCCCTCAAAGCATTAAGTATCTATTGATTCACTTATGCACCCCCAATTGGTTCCTACGGGGCGTTGATATCCCCTTCTTCAGGAACTGGCGCTCTCCCGCGCCTTCGGCTGCGACCGCAACCTCTACCTCTTTCTTTCTTAGGAGGAATCATTATACAAAAAGAAAACGATCGTCAATACATAATTTGTAAACAAATCGACACTCCCTTCCCAAATAGATTCAATTTTAAGCGTAAACGGGCTAACCCTATTCAAACTTAATCACACTAACACATAAACACATACCGAGGGAAAGCCGCGAAGGAACGTGACAATTCGAGCAACTAATTCAAATTTCTCATAAAAAGAGCGCCGGCTAAATGCTTTTATATTTCAAACCCCAAAGTAGTTGATCGAATGCCAAATGGCAAGCCACCATACCCCAAGGCTAACCTCCATACTCATACAAACACATAGCATGCGCAAAACAATACAACCACAATCCCATGCAAGCACACCAACCACGCCGTGTGGTCGTGCCTAATAATCATCAAACAATTATCATACAAAGGTCGTCCTCACTACCCACGGCTCCTAGGTATCCGAACATAGATCTCTGATACCATTCTGTCATGACCTAAACCTAGGTCCCTGAGCTAACCCCAAAACATGCCATACATAAACCATATCCATAGGTAATACTCCAAGACGTAAGAAAATATTGTATATAACACTTAAAGGATTTAATAAAATGATTAAAGTTCCAAGATTACATTCCCAAGTTTCCCACAAAGGTTTGAGATAACATACATTCAACATTAACTATCACTTTCATTGCATCACTTTCATTACATCACTTTCACTATCTTATGTACAACAAAAACAAAGAAATCACAACTCTCATTCTTTGTCCTTTCCAAAAGCATCCATAGCTTTGGTGTCACCCCACTCTTCGGAACCTGAAATTTGTTTGACATATATACATTAGCCGAAGCTCGTAAGATAAAAATCAACTCATATATATTGTATCATTTGTGAGGTGTGATGGGTGTAACCAAACAAATATACATATTTTTACCAAGTCATTTCTATTTAACATATGCATACTCACGCACACCCAGATTAGTCTCCATTTATCCATTTGTTTACTATTCATAAATTCTTCGTTTTCTTTCCCAATTTTCACAAAATCGTATCACTTCTAATGAACTGGTGTCGGGTGCAGTTTATAGAAACTCCTCCCTATTAATTTCCAATAGGTTACGCGAAGCCATTGGGTAATAGATAGCTTTATAATTCACTACGACACAACACCACATTTCGGGGGCTAACCCGTGGGCATGTGGTCCCCATCTTGCGCTAATTTTTGGTCTTTCACCGTGGAGCCGCCAGCCCAACTTAATCCACGTTAATCCATACGGTTCATAATTGGTTAATTAGATTCATTTTCACAACCTGGGAGTCCAACCCACAAATGGTTCATCTCCCACTCATTACCATAATTTATCATTATGATTCCAAACCCAAATTTACCATCACAACCTTCATTATACAGTTTCTCACAAATCACAATGGTACCAATTTCTAATAGATTACAATGTTATCAAATACCCATAACACAAGGTTGATACCAAGAAGATCACATCATTTTAAACGGTATACACCATCATGTATACATATATATATCAATTTGAAACCCACTTTTATTGTAAAGAAAACCCAACCAACAGGTTCAATGCATGCATCCCAACTCAATCTATATATATGTATAGGTGTGTCATTAGCTCAAGGGACTAGGAATTTAGTAAAAATGGCAAAAAATAATGAAAATAACTTTTTCTAAAACATTCGGCTAAAACGGATAAAAAATGGTTAAAATTTTTTGACATACCCTCACTATTTTATTCATAAATTTTTTTAAAATAAGAATTTTCTTATGAGAGTAGTCTTGTTGGGAAGAGGACTTATGGGGTTTCGATTGGAGTACAAAAATGACCCAATTCAGAGTCCGAGTGAGGGAGATATGATCAAAAGAAGTTGACCCTCTGCAGTTAGTCCGCTCGAGCGAACGTTAGGCGCTCGAGTGCCTAACTTTCTGCCATGTGAGCGGTCGAGCGAACAGGGCTCCGCTCAAGCGCCCTGGCACCCGAGAAAACCCAATATTTTGCCATGTTTTGAGTTCCAAACCTCCAAACACATAATCCTTTTTCAAACATGCTTCAAATACTTATTTCTAACCCAAAAACACTATATTCAAGTTTCAAAACCCCTTTTTGATACCACAAATCATTAATTTCATAGGTAATCATCTCGCAAGAACCTCCATTTTTATGAAAACTAACTTAACCCACACATAAACCTACCAATATGTTAATTAAGCATGTAATTGACCCAATTTTTACTCATATACACAAAATATCAATCCAAATCTACACAATACATGTGAGATAATCTAAATCCTACCTTAGATTGGCTCAAAGCTTGTGATTTCTTCAAATCTCCCTCATAAGGTTTGGATGTTGGGTTTTCTTGCTTCCTTAAGGCTTTATCTTCTTTTTCCTTTCTCCAAAGCTTGGTATTTTCCCTTGATCTCTGCTAATCAAGTCTCCATTTTCAATTTGGGTGGTAGAAAACTAGGTTTTCATGGTTGGGTCGAGCTTTTCCATGAGGAAAAAGAGAAAGAAGAGAGAGAGAGAAGAAAAAGAGAAATAAGAAAAGGGAGAATAGAGCTCACGTGTATAAAGGAGGGTCAAATATATATTTATTCTCCTGATTTCTCTCCAAGACTCTAGAAGTTTTTAAACTCATCTCGATAGCCCGCTCGAGCGGACCTTCACCGCTCGAGCGGTGATCCTTGAACCATAAATTTAACACTGCTCGAGCGGTGATCCCTGAATCATAAATTTAACAAATTCTTTTAAAATAAAACCCATTCACCAACCTCATTTTAACTTTTTTCATTAGCATATTATCAAAATTTATCATTATTTTAGATCTTAAAATTATTCTAAAACTCATTAATTCGTTCACGATCCTCCATGTTATTAAAACTGATACTCTATTTTTTGTCACACCACAATATTGAACTAAAAGCGAAGATCAACATAATAAATGCGTACCGGGTTGTCACATGCACCTTTTTTACCACTCACATCAATATCAGGATGGCCGACTAATCATGCTCGTCAAGGAGCCATCTAATCCAATATGTGACAGTCTATGGTTCCCACCTATATATGGAATGTGTGGGTCTCCTGTCTCGACTGCTCGACTAGGGCAGCGATGAAACTGTGGTCTAGCCGAATGAAACCAATACGAGACACCCTGAAGAAGCCTGCCTGCAACAAATATAATAGCCCATAGTGCTGAAATTAATATGAAAAAAATGTGAATCAAATTTAATCAGTACGTTAGCTATGGAAGGAAATTTAAGAATCTAACTCCTTGGAGAAGAGCTAATCTAAACTTAGAGTTTTCTTGAGCTAATCTAACTCCATGATACATATAACCGGCCCTCATAGGCCACAACAATAGTTCTATAAAAAAAACACGGTGGTACACACCCATCACAAGAATTTTCTCGAACTCTCACCGAAGGACCATAGCCCCAACTAATACGTCGTTAGCCAGAGCTAACTTATACAACCTACACAACGCATGCCACCCATGCAACGTACGACACCTGTGCAACACACAACGCATGCAACTCATGCAACACACATCACGCATCTTTAGGATCACATTCCCATCCTTCAGACTCACGCACACCTGCATTGACAGGACCACGTTTCTGTCCTTCTGATACTCACACACAGTGCATCATTAGGACCACATTTTCGTCCTTCTGATTCTAGCACACAAGTGCATCGTTAGGACAACATTTTCGTCCCTCCAATATTCGCACCCGCACCCATGTATCATTAGGACCACATTTATGGCCTTTCGATACCCACACACGCACACATGCATCGTTAACCAGAGTTAACATAAATCTCGAACCATATTTTCGTCCATCGTTAGCCAGGGCTAACATTTATCGAGCCACTTTTTTGCCCACGGACCACTTTTTTGTCCACGTTAACCAGAGCTAACATTTATCGAGCCACTTTTTTGCCTGCAACACATCGGACCACTTTTTCGTTCACGGGACATCGGACCACATTTTCATCTTGAACACATCGGACCACTTTTTCGTCCGACCACATAAGCACACACACACACACACACACACACACACACACACACGTGTCATTAAAACCAGAGTTTTAAATACCGCAAGACCACACATCCGTCCTACAACATGCATAATTAAAACTAGAATTTTAAATGCACATAACCATGTAAAATACTACGTTTCACATAACAGCACCACATGCCACACAACCAAACGTCCACCCACCCGGATAACCCGTCCTTTCACCGGGAAAACCAACGATGCGGAAAATCAAAACCTAACCCATAGGCCAACACCACTCGAGCGCTCGAGCGCTCAACCATCGCTCGAGCAGTCCCCTACCGATATACCTCTCTGCCACACCACCGCTCGAGCGGTCACCCACCAACCCAACTCTCGGCCACCAGTTTACTCGAGCGCACAACCACCGCTCGAGCAGTCAACGTTGGGAGGAAAACCAAACCAAGAAACAAAATCAAACCCCCACACGCAATGATGCACTAACCACCACAAACACAACCATGCACCAAAAACCTGCATCTAACCATGTACGTCACACACGCGACACAGACCCACGACGCCCACACGCGCCTAACACAAACCAACGACACCCACACGCGCCCAACACAAACAACAACCTATAGAACACGACCTAACCAAAGGCCAACACAAACCTCCCACAAAACAGTTCTCACCAAAACCCCATCTCTAGAAAGAACACTGGACCCAACACGTCCCGCACCAAACGATGCACCAATCACCACGCACTCAACCGTGCACCAACACCCCGCATGAAATGACCAACACCCTCTCCATGACTTCAATTGATAGGACCCCATAATCCAATCAACTAAAAAACCATTAGAGGAGAGTAGTCGATTGAGCCCCATAACCCAATCGACCGAGAGGCCACCACATGACCAAAAGAAACCCCCAAGGCCCCAACACAACCAACACGGGCTTTCACATGCCCAACACGGCCAACACGGACTCCCACACGCCCAACACAACAAACACAAACCCCCACATGCCCAACACGGCCAACAGGGATGAAAAATAGTTCAGAAATTTTGACACATCCTCACTATTTTGATCATAACTTTTTCTACATTTCACGTGAGAGAAGTGGCATTGGAAAGAAAACTTTTGGAACTTCAATTTGAGTACAAGAGCGACCCAATTATGAGTCCGGACGAGGGAGATATCATCAAAACAATACGGCTCTGCGCAGCTAGTTCTCTTGAGCGGACGTCGGGCGCTCGAGCGAGCTACCACTCGAGAAAAATCTAGATTTTCCTTATTCTTGAGTTCTATGCCCCCAAACTCTCAAACACACACAAACCACCATCTCAACCACAAATCGAAGCCTCCAAACATATTCTCGACACCCTCAGACGTGCCCAAACCCGACGCTACCACAAAACCTCAAAAGGAAAACTCAAAACCTAATTCCATCCACTGAAATCAATACAAAATCCCTTTTTAAGCCAGAACCCAGTTTTTCAAAACATAAATTGATTTTTCATGGATTTTTAATCGGTAAAAGCACACATGATTGCACGTAGCACCCTTATAAGACATAAGAGTCTAAGATCGTACCTCGATGAGTTAAAAACTCGATGTCTCATTCCACGTGCAAAATTGAACTTCGCCATAATAAAATTTTGTCCGAATGAATGCGTTACTCACCATGCCAATAGCAAGGATCCACTGTTGGATCGTCAAAAATCGAGCCCCGAGCCCCCGAGAAGCTAGAGAAAAGACAGAGCGCTTGGCTTGGTTCAAAAGTTAGAGAGAGAGAAGAAAAGATATTTTGAACAAAAATATCTAAAGGATGATATTTATAAGCTCGCCGAAAAATATCTTCTTTTTTTTTTGAAATTCGTACTATAACGGCCAACAGCCCGAGGAACTAACCCCACATGCATATATAAGCCCGATTATGCATCAAAATGTATATAAACATGCAGCAACGAAAACACTAAACGCGTGTTGAAAAATGCCAAAAAATAAAATGGGTCAGGGTCTCACAAAACATAGAAATAAAGATGTCGAAAAAGAATCGAATAGGAGATAGCTAAGAAATCGATTGAGATTACGCCTTGTTATTTGTTTTATTTCCATGAGTTAAACAAGAGTATTATATGGATGGATAGATCTCTGGAATACACTGGTCTTTTAGTTGAAATAATATGTATGGACTCGTAATACAAGTTAAACAAGAATAAGAATAAGTTTACCGAAGAAAAATCAAGAAAAAGCCATTCTTTCTATCTTAATCAATTTTTTTGTTGAACCAAACAGAGTCTTTTTCCAAACCTGGTTTTACTAGAGCTTCATGAAGTTTTTTTTGGCATGTGTGATTTTTGGTAAAACTTAGAATGGTCTCTAAGTACCCCAAACAAAATTGTTACACTTTTACACCAAAGTAGCATAAACACAGCCCACTTTGCCGAATTTTAGAAAATTTTGAAAAAATCTCATTACGCCAAACTTTATGTGCAGAGTTATATTTTTGAGTTATCTTACATTTAAAATATATTTTGAGTGATTTGACTAGACGATTTTTTTTAAAAGTCATTTTTACCAAATAGCGTCATTTTTGGACATTTTCTATTCAACGAATTTTTACCCCTACTTAGGGACACCCCACAGCTTAGCTTTCTTCATAGAATTTGTGCCTAACATGTATATCTATCACCCCATCATGTTTTGTAACAAATAAATGAGGATTAGTATTTTAAGAGTATTCTGTGGTGAGACCATTTGATTTTGAATTTTTAGTTTAGGATGATAAGTGATGCTTAGCGAGTGACATATTTATTATGAATGAGTCTAAGACTTGGAAAGTGACTTTTTGACTCCAAGGGTTAATGAAATGTTATAATAAGTTCTTATTTAAGTCTTAAAAGTAATAGGTTTGAGTTATCAACCGTAGAATCAACTTGAAAACTCAAACTTTTCTTCACTGCTTGACAATAGAAGTTGGTACCCTACGTTTATGTATAGTTTTAATTGATTTCAGGGCCCTGGGGTTTAGTCATTAGAGGTTTGAGTTGAGGATCATTGAGATGAGGTGGTTTGCGTATCATCTAATCCATGTGAGAGTGCTTAACTATTATCTTGAAACAAATAATTACGTGAAGAGTTTTCTAAAACGTTGCTATATGCATATTTTGAAGTATGAGTTGCTGTTGAATGATGGCATGAGACCTTTATTTTAGGATGCATTGTTAATTCAAGTATGCCATTTATATTGTTGAAAGAAATATGTGGATAGAATAATGATGTTAATGGTGTTAAGGTTATATTGATATATCAAAATGTAATTGCACGAAACGTTTACGTAAGGAATGCGTTGTTAATTCAAGTATGCTATTTATATTGTTGGAGGAAGTATGTAAAAGAAAAATGGATGATATTAATAATATACATGTATTTTCAAAGTGCCAAGTTATGCGAGTTTCTGGCCCGTTTATCCCGTTGGCAGGAGGTTACCCAAACATGGGTTTTGATTTATCGCGTACTGGGAGGTTTCCTTAAAAAGGGTTACATTATGCCTTAAAGGGTCTTGGGTTGAGTCCTAGGTTTTGCACATACCACTTATGCTTGGTGAAAAGTGGTCCTCATTCTGTCACGTTGTTATCCATACATTGAGAATTGAGATTACGGTACCGTTAGAACTTCTGGTCGTGAAGTAGATGACTACTTGGTTACCGTTGGATAAGAGAATGTGTTGGGAATGAGTATAATAGGTTGTGGCTGTTAAACTTTAATTATACCGTTCTATTATGTTTGAGTTATTGCTATTAAGTTTTATTATGAGAATGATTATGATGAGTTGTGGTTGTTAAGCTGTATCATAAAATTTGATTAACATGTATTATGGGTGGTTAAGCCTTGTTACGAAAATTTATTATCAAGTGTCGTGGGCTGTTAAGCTTTATTATGAGAATTGGTGACTATATACTGTGAACTGCTAAGCCTTGTTACAAGAAATGTTTATATTGAGTTGTGGCCATTAAGCCTTAATCATCCCTTTGTGAAGTAAGAAAGTTAATCATAACTTTGAGATTCTTGTGTTAAAGTGAATGCGATATATTCTTATCTTTTGTGAAAGATATAATGAACTACTTTTCAAAGATGTTGGTTTACTTTTGAAATTTAGTGTTTAGTTTTATATTATTCATTATAATACCAAGTGTACTCTTATGTAACCCTTGTGATTACAAATAGCAAGTTCTGCTCTAAGGTCCGCCACTGTCGACGTCTTGGGCTTGGGATCGAAACTTAGATGTCATTATTGTTGTCTTTTGTTTAATGATTTGTAATTGTAAGACATAACATGTTGGAGACTAAGAGTTTTAGTTTTGAGATGTAATATATGGTATGGGATGGAGTATCCCGGTTATGTTATAGGATGGAGTATCCCTTGATCTTATGTTCTTAGTTTTTAATGAAATGATGTCTTTTTAATCAATCTTGCATGGAAAGTTTTTGTTCTTGGCTATTCTAAGCCTTGTTGTTTTCTTGAGGTCACGGGAATGTTGGCAAGTTTATGCCCTACTGCATAGGTAGAGTACCTTACGGGAGTGGAGTGCGACAATAAATGCTAGAGAGTACAAGGATCGATGGCCAAGTTTCAGAACCCGCTATCCGCTTGGTGACATGTCAAGAAGATGTGTCTTGCATTCAGAGATGCGCATATAAGAGCAAATAAATAATGTACGAACATGACGTATGTTGGTATCAATACGACCAAGTACGATATGTAAGTACGTACCTCATGTTCCCACAACAAATCTCCTCAGCGTGGTAGCTCCAATAGGCGAGCCCCCTCAGCAGGCACTTTAGTAGGCACCTCAGCATCCATGGTGAGTCCTATATAGAAAATCATGAAAATCATCAATCATTTTCATAACAGCACGCACAATACAACCTTGCTGCCATATGGAATAAATAAGGATAATATTGGAGAAACCTTTATTTTGGTTTTATTTTTGCGTGCATCACATGGATCATTGGCTGGAATTGTGAACAATAATTTTACTAGTGACAGTTTAAAAAGATGATGTCGAATTAGTTGAAGATGATGTATCATAAGTGTTGGCATATGCTGTGATGCATAATAGTTAGATAGGGTCACATGGCTGAAATAGTCACGCACCAAATAGCGCTAAAATGAGTAATAAAGAAGTCAGTCTATAATACCTACCAAAAAGCACTAACGACTGGGTCATTGGTTTGTCACATCACTTACAATATGACAAGTTTACCCATGTGCTAATGTTGTATTGAACTTCCTTTTTTATGTATGTCGTGCCGGAATTTAGGAGTTTTTGATGTTAGAAAATAAGGGTATTCAAAAGATGTTTAGAAAAATATTTTAACACCTTGAAAGCTAAGTTTTGAAAATCTCTTTTTGTTAAAATAGAGTCTTCACTTGGTTTATGAGAAAAATAAAAAAAAATAAAAATGGCTACTGATATTTAAAACGTTAACCAGTGGAAAAGAGTTTGGGAGCTAAGGTACGAATCGAAAAATGTGTTATACACCTCGTTCGCCCAACCATGAGGTTGGCCTCTACTAATTATCATTAGTTCTTAATAAAATTTTTTAAATGCATGCAAATACCAAAAATGGAGGCGAAGGGAGAATATTCAAAATCAAATAAAAAAAATACATTGTCTATGTATATAGAACACTAAATCAAAACAAATAAGAAAAAAAAATCTTAAGTCATACGGCATGCAATTTCTAACTAAATGATACATGTGGTAAACCCTCATGCATTAATGTAAATAAAAGAAAACATGTCAAACGTAACTAAAACCAAATAAACATGAATTGCTAATAATATAATCTAAACCATTCTAAACATGTTTTTAAATGAATCTTACCAAAAATGTATATTCCCAAATATTATAAGAAAAAGAAATACATTAACATGTTTAATTTTATCAAAGAGAAATGGTAAACTAGGAAATGTGCATGAAAATCCTATATTAAAACTTAATAATAACGAAAACAATTAAACTAATAGCAAGAATTTTATAAAAACATTTACAAGAGAAAATTACAACAAAAATAAAAGGTTTTAAACGAAAAAAGAAAAATACTAAAAAAAACTAAGAAATTAGAATTAACACTATTTGAAAACAATAAAAAAAATTAAACTAACAAGCTTAAACTAAGAAAATTAAATTAAACTAACAAGCTTAAGCTAATCATTAAAAGATTTGACGAGAGAAGAAAAGAAAAATAAAAAAAAATATTATTGAAGAAGACTAAATTTATATTAAAAGAAAAAATACGAATGTAAACGACAAAATTATATAGCAATATAGCAGCCGTTAACTAAGAAATACAAAATATGAGTGTAATATTGACAATTACAACCATATGTATGTAAGTACTTGAATTATAATAATAATGACACTGTTAGTCGCATTGTTAATTATATTAACACTAATTAATGAATTAACAAACTTAGTGCAAGTGTGCAATGTGAGTGAAGCAAATAAACTAAACAAGCTAATATTTGAATGATAACATGAATATAGCTAATTTACCAAACTAAACACATTCATTACAAACCAAATGAATTCTAGTGATTAAAACAACTATATAATCAATATAAAAACATATGTAAGATAAAGCAACCAAATTAGCCCGATCACTCCAAAGGGATAGAAAGATTGGGGATCCAAACAGAATACCTAGATCACTAGTGAATTATCGAGTTGAGGGATAGTGATCAGAAATCCAATCCTCAAGCGATGATCCAATCCAAGTTAGGGTTTTAGAGTTTTGGTATCAGCGGTCTGGTTCTTGGTGCTTCGGCATCGGGGCTCGTACTCTCTCGATGCTTCGGCAGAGTTTCTTTCACAATTCTTTTGTCTTGAAAACGTACTAGGGGGTACGATATTTATAAAACTCTTCAACCAATGAAATGCTGACATATTTTAGGACACGTTAGGCTATTTGGAGTTGGCGATTACCGTGTTCAGAGTGGGTAGTTGCCACAAATCTTCAAGCTTTCAAGGGTTTCTTATGGCGGTCGCCATAATGGAGGTGACGACCTTATAGTTCGATGTGGCGGTGTGGCTTTGCGATTTGGGGATCATTTTGAAAAATGTTCATAAATAAGGAATTCAAAGAGTATTTAGAAAAATCCTTTAGCACCTTGCAAAACCAAATTTTAAAAATTCCTTTTGTTGAAAATAGAGTCGCTACTTAGTTTTTGAGAAAAACTAAGAAAAACAAAATTGGCTACTGATATTTTAAAACGTTAACCAGAGAAAGAGGGTTCGGGGGCTAAGGTACGAATCGGAGAAGGTGTTAGGCACCCCGTTCGTCCAACCAAAAGGTTGGCCTCTACTAATCATCATTGGTTCTTTATAAAATTTCTCAAATGCATGCAAATAAAGAAAGTAGAGGCAAAGAAAGAACATCGAAAATCAAATATGAAAAATACATAACATATGTACATAGCATTCCAAATTAGAACTAACAAAGAGATAAAATCCTAAATCCTAAGGCATGCAATTTCTAACTAAAAGATACATGGAACACTACCTCATGCAATTTTACAAAAATAAACTAACTATCATGATTTTCATAAAAGAACAAGACAAACATACTAAAATTATCTAAACATGAATTGTTGCAAAAGATAAATTAAACTATCCTAAACATACTTTCAAATAAAGAAATTAAAACATGCACTAGTATTAACATGGTGAATTAGTACAGAAATGAGAAATATAAAATAAAAGATGCATAAAAAAGGAAAAGAATCCTTAAAAAAAGTTACAAATGAAGCTTTTGTTAAGATAAAAAAAAAGAGGTTAGAAAAATAAAATATTAATAAAAGGAAATTTGGCTATTTATATTTAAAATGAAAACGAAGGAAAAGAAAATTATGTTTAAGGAATGAAAATTAGGTAAAAAAACTTCTTGTGATTTTTTGGAGTTTAGTGAAATAAAAGGAAAAGAAAGATACAATAAGTGCTAAAAGAAAATGAAAATGAAACTTTATAAGTACTACTTTTAGGAGAAAAGAAATGCTAAATGTAATTTTATAAGAAAATTAAAACTATATTCAAAGAAAAAGAAAGTAAGTTATATTACAAAGAAAAGAAAAGAAGAAGAAATATAAATGCTAGAAAAAAGAACATTAAACTAATGCTTAAAAGAAAAAGAAACATTAAATTAATAAGAAAAGAAAATGATGTATTGGAAGAAAATTGCATAAATGCTAAAAGAAAAGAAACTTTAAACTAAATAGGACATTAATGTGAAAGAAGAGAAAACGAAATAATAACATTAAATTAACTATTAACTAATTTAAAAAATAAAAAAATAAATAAAATACACTAAATTAAAAGAAAAAATTATCATTAAATAGGCGCAATATTGATAATTGCAACTATTTTTATGTAAGTGTTTTTATTATAACAATAACGACATTATTAATCGTATTGTTAAATTATGTTAGCACTAATTAATAGATTAAAATGAAAAGTAATAATACGCTAAGTGTGAATGTGTAATACGGGTAAATAAATAAAATGAACAAATAGTATAAAATTGAATTTATGGCATGAATTAAGTAATTTAAACTAAGCACATTACTTATAAACTAGAATAAAATCTAATGATTTAAACAAATACGTAGACGATGTGAGAATGTATACGGAATACCTGGATTGCGAAATGAATCCTCAAATTAGGAGAAATAGCACTTCGGTGATCTAATTCTCGATTGGTGATCCAAGCTAGGGCTTTAGGACTTCTGAGACAATGCTGGGCTTGGACGCTGTTCATCATGGCGAGACCACCACCTTTGCTGGCAGCCTTTTACTTCTCCAGGTGAGCTGAACATCTTCCTCTGTATCAAGTTCTCTATCATGCTGCAAATCTTTTCTCTTACTGTTCTAACTTTTGCTACAGATCTAGCTGATGGAGAAGATAAACCTTGTGCAAAAGCCTCCCACTGATAGGCACAATGTTGTTGCTTTTCTTTACCGCCCGCGTTATCAGATATGCGACACTGAGGCATCTTAGCGACAGTATCTTTCTTCTCTAACTGGTCCAGACATTACCTGGCAGTGCTCTTTGTGGCAAATTCTTGCTATGGATCACCCTAGTGTTCTACTGGTCGCCTTGCGTCAGACTACCTTCTATTATCCCTGTCGGATCATGCGGCAGTTTGGTCACGATCAAATCATCTTTCCCAGCATTCGAGGCAGTCTGTTTTCATCCATACTACGGGCTTCGTTTCTATCATCATATAAGGATGCCTGGCCATTCCGTTCAATGATGGAGATACATGAGTAGCAGTGCTCTGATCTTTTCGTTGAATACAAGACATGGCTAATGCAGAATCGGGAGAAACAAGATAAAGAAGCAGGAACGCAAGCAGCAAAGAGAAGGAGAACTTGAGGCCTATGGCTTTGTTTCAAAAATTTCATAGTTTTCCCTTATTTTGTTTGTAGAGTTTGGGACTTGCATGCCGCTCCTTTTATTCAAAATTTTGTAATTCGAATCGAAGTAATAACGAACTTCCACTTTTATGTTTAAGATGGTTTAAATTTATCCAAAATTTTAATGACTACATTATCGAAATTCAAAAATTAATTTGCATTGGTCTTATTTAGATTCAAAATGGTTAGAGACAAAGAATGTGGCCGGACTTCTTTAAAAGAAGCCGCCTACGTTTCCAAAAAAGATGGAATCATGCCACAATGTAGTCCGGGCTCGATTTTCGCTCGAGTGTTGACACTCTCCTTTTGTGATTCCTTAATTTTTGTCAAGGTCGCCCTTTCGGATTTTCGGCCTTACGGGCTGCTCTAACTTTTGTTTGAGTTGCCTTTTCAATTTTTGACTCAGCGAGCCTTTATTTTTATCTTATTTTTACCTTAGGGATAGTATTTTTTGAGCTGATCGAGATTAACTAGAGTGGAGAACACATTGCCATCCAAGTCCATAATAATGACTGCAGCACCGGTCATGATGGTTTTGATCAGAAATGGTCCGGACCAGTTTGGCTTGAACTTTCCTCTCGGGTCGAAGATGGGAGCTCTAATTTCTTTGAGAACCAAATCTCCTTCTCTGAGGTCCTGAGTCTTGACCTTCTTATTAAACGCCCGAGCTATCTTCCTTTGGCAACCTTGTACATAAAATAGGGCTTGCAGTCTCCTTTCATCAAACAAGAGCAACTCTTCCATTCGGTTCCTCTGCCATTCTGCTTTTGAGGTATTGGACTCGGCCACTACTCTTAGTGAGGGGATTTCCACCTCAATGAGAAGCACGACTTCCATCCCATACACTAAAGAGTACGACGTAGTTTCGGTTGAAGTTTTGATCGACGTTCGGTATCCCCGGAGTGGAAATGGTAGATGTTCCGGCTAATCTTTATGTGAGTTGATCATCTTTTACAGAATTTTCTTAATATTCTTGTTTGCTGCTTCGACTGCTCCATTGGTCTGTGCTCGATATGGCGAGGACTTATGAGCCACTATCCGGTATTCCTCGAAAAGATTCAGGAACTCTGTACCAGCAAATGATATTTTGCTTGATGAACTTAGCAACATGAGAGGCATTCAATACCGAGTAGGAAGCTACCTCCACCCACTTGGTGAAATAGTCGATGGACACTAGGATAAACTCATGTCCATTAGATGCCTTTGGTGTTACCCTGCTAATCACGTCGATGCCCCATATTGAGAACGGCCATGGTGACGTCAAGTTGTATAGCTGAGACTGGGGGATGTGCATAAGATTTTGGTGAATCTGGCACTTATGGCACCTCCGCACGAACTGTATACAATTTGTCTCCATTGTCATCCAAAAGTATCCATGTCGTAGGATCTTCTTGGCTAACATATTTCCACTCATGTGTGGCCCATAGACTCCTGCGTGTATTTCTTTCATCAGTTTTTGACCTTCTTTTACTTTTACGCACAACTTATTAACCACAGAATGTTCTCGTTTGTACAGTCTACCACCGAAAATGATGAATTGTGCGGATAGTCGTCGTATTGCCCTTTTGCCCCTTTTTGCTGACAAACTTTGGGTATTCTCCCTTATTTGCAAAGTTCTGAATGTCAACGTACCATGAAAATTCGTCAATGCTGTCTTCAATAGCAGCTGCCATCTCATATGCCGGCTTCCTTTTTTGCTCAATTATCAAATGTTTCATCCGAACTCCGGGTGGTATGTCAATCATGGATGCTAGGGTGGCCAGTGCATCGGCGAATTTATTCTGCAGTCTTGGTACATGAGTGAAAATCTCCAATTCAAAGCATGGTATTAGTTTTTCTAGTTCTTGATGGTTGAGAATTAAGGTTATAACCCTGACCTTCCACTCTCCTCTTGCTTGTGAAACTACCAGTGCTGAGTCTTCAATGACTTCCAGTTTCCTTGCCCTTAGTTCTAAAGCTGCCTCCAATCCAGCTAAGCATGCTTCATACTCAGCCTAATTGTTGGTGACTTCAAAATTGAGCTTTAGAGATAGCGGAACGTGCGATTCATTGAGAGTGATAAGAAGGACTCCTATTCCATAGCCGTATTGATTGGACGTGCCATCAAAATATAGAGTCCATTTGTCATCCTCGACTTTCATCAGTTGTTAATCAGGAAACTGGAACTCTATATCTTCATCCCCTTCAACTAGTTGGTCGGCCAAAAATTCTGCCACTGCTCTGCCTTTGACTGACTTTCGGGTGACATATTGGAGATCAAACTCAGATAATAGCAGCAACCATCGAGCCAACCTTCCTGTTAGCGCCGGCTTTTCGAATAGGTATTTCAACGGGTCCATCCGAGAGATGATGTTCACTGTGAAAGACAACATTCAATGCCTTAGTTTTCGGGAAGCCCAAACCAAGGCCCAACATGTCTTCTCCAGCGACGTGTACCGTATTTCTGACTCGGTCATCTTCTTGCTTAAGTAGTAGACGATCTTTTCGATTTCGATTTCTCCTTCTTATGTAAGGATGCATCCCATAGCTGAATCAGTCACTGACAAATAGAGGATCAGTGGTCTGTCAGGTTCGAGAGGAGTTAAGACAGGAGGGTTTTGTAGGTACTGTCGCACAACATTAAAGGCATCTTGGCATTTCTGATCCCATTTGAACTTGACTCCTTTCTTTAGCAGATGGAAGAGCGGCTCGCAGGTAGTGGTCAGTTTCGTGATGAATCGGTTGACAAATTGTATCTTGCCCATAAAAACTTTGACTTCTCGCTCGGTCCACGGAGGAGGCATTTCTAAAATTGCTTTAATCTTTGAAGGGTCGACTTCGATGCCCCGTTGAATGATCATAAATCCGAGCATCTTTCCAGTAGTAACTCTGAAGGTACATTTCTGTGGGTTGAGTCATATCTTGTACTTTCGAATTCTTTCAAAGAACTTTTGCAATGCTGCGATGTACCCATCCCGATCATTGGATTTAACTTTCATATCATCCACGTACACCTCGACCTCCTTATGTATCATGTCATGCAGTAGGGTCGTGGGAACCCTATGATAGGTTGTCCCTGTATTCTTTAGACCGAATAGCATCACACGATAACAGTAGGTCCACCAGGGTGTGGTGAATGTCGTCTTTTCTCTGTCCTCGGGATCCATTAAAATTTGGTTGTATCCGTAGAAGCCATCTATGAATAACAGCAAGGCATGCCCCACTGTACTGTCTACTAAGACGTCGATGTGTGGCAGTGAAAAATCGTCCTTTGGGTTGGCCTTGTTGAGATCCCAAAAATCCACGCAGACTCGGATACGACCGTCCTTCTTTAGCACTGGCACTATATTGGCTACCCATTTTGGATGCTTGGTTACCATTATGAATCCAGCGCTGATCTGTTTGGCAACCTCTTCTTTGATCTTTAGAGCCCATTCTGGCCGAATCCTTCTTAATTTTTGTTTGACCGATTTAGCATCAGGGTATAAGGAGATATGGTGCTGAACAATGTCAAGATCAATTTCAGGCATATCCTCGTAAGACCATGCAAATACATATTTGAATTCTTTTAAAAAAGTTATTAATTGTTCTTTTTCAACTAAGGATAAAGAAAAACCAATTTGAACATTTTGCGGGTTAGTTTTATTACCTGAATTTATTGACAAAGTTTCTTCAATTATTGGTTGGGCACGCATTTTTTCTTCTTTTTTTATTAAAAGTTTTATTTTTCGGAGATATTCCCGTCGAATTCAAAATCATCAGAAAGTGTATGAAATAAATCAAACAAAGCAGAGTAACCGAAAACTTCGTTTATTTCATTAAGAACAATGAAAATTATAAACTCGATGGCAAAAGCATGGAGAGGAGCACCAACAGATGTGCCCTCAACTACAGACTCTGACTCAATTCCGGACTCAGGATAGACAATGTGTACATCATCAAACTCGATGGTCCAATTCTTCACCTCATTTGCAGCCGCGTCAATGATAAGTTTGATGCAATCGGCTGGTGTGCCGAAATCCATCATGAAGTAGCCTTGATCAGTCATTCGAAGCTGTGCCATCTTTTTATTAAATAGTAATCCTAGATCGGTACCGTCGAGTTTGTCGGCCCTATCTTCTTACTGAACCTTCTTTTCTTCCTTCTCTTCTTCCATTATTTCTTCCTCTTCCGTGTCAGATTGCTGGTGGCTGAAAAAGATCTCCAACCCCGACAGCTTTTGATTGGTCTCTTCGTCGATCCACGGCTCCGAAAAGCCACAATACAAAAAATCTTCTCCTTCCTTGACGAAGTACCCATTGAGCATCCCAGAATAATTGGCCTTTCGTCCCCTTCTAGACCCTTCCAGATCTTCTTTCATTGGCTCATACCCAAGACCAAAACGGTGCGAAGTTGGCAATACCTGAATGGGTTTTATGATTCCCTGCAGTTTACATCCCAATCCCATGCCAGGGAAGAAGGACATTTTTCTTATCATCATTAAAGCTCCTGGGTTGACATGCCTTTCTTCTTCATTCATCAGCGTCAGAACAGCCTGTATTTCATCGAACTGAAAGCCATTGAGCAACACATCATCTTTGATATGCTGAACTTCTAGCAAAGTTGCGCCCTCTCCTCCTTTTGGGGGTGAATAATGTCCTCTCCGTGGATAGTTAAAACTGCTCCGTTCTTTATCAATTTTAGTTTTTGGTGAAGGATAGACGGTACCGCCTGGACACTTGGGTCATGTAGCCATGGCCTGCCCAGCAGCAGGTTGAATGAGGCAGATACATCCAATACGTGAAACTCAACTGACGTCTCCAGAGGTCCTATTGAAACTACGAACGACACCAGTCCTAGTACGTCCCTTCTTGTGTTGTCATAGGCTCGTACCCCTTGATTGCAGGGAGTGAACTGATCTGATCTCATCCCTAAACGTACGGCCGTTCTCAATGGGCAAACATTCAAGGCAGACCCATTATCAATGAGGGTTACTGGGACCCATTTTTTTGGGCACTTAACAGTGATGTGAAGCGGCTTGTTGTGACTTTTTCTTTCAGCGGGCAAATCCTTATCAAAGAAAAAAATGACTTTTGGTTCAACCGTCGACAAAATCAGTCCAATCAATTGCTCCGGGGTGGCCTTTATCGGAACGCTGGCTTTATTCAAAACTTTTAGCACAGCTTGCCTGCGTTTATACGAGGCCATCAGCAGCCCCCAAATGCTGATGTTGGCTTGCGCCTTTTTCAACTGTCTTAATACATTATCATATTCCTCCTCTTGCTTTGTCTCTTTTTCTTTTCCACTTGGCTATCCCTTCTCTACCTGAGCTGGCTTAAAATGTCGTCCACTTTTAGTTAGGTGTTCCACGCCGTCTTCGGGATCCCATAACCCTGGCATCACATTATTTGTCTGTCTTACTTTGTTTTCGTGTAGAGGGCTTTCGAATGCCCACAAATCATTTAAGTCACTAATGGCTGCCCTTTCCTTTCTTTTCTTATCATCTTCAACAGCCCATGTGTTATCGATTTCTTCCCAGATGTCCTCTTTAATAAAATTCACTTGCTATTCATGAGTGGTCCAGAAGTTGGTCCACTCGGCCCCGTCTGGCTTTAGCACAACCCTTACCAGCCAACAAGACTGCATTTCTTCGACATATATCTCTTCCTCAAAAAGTTGGAGAAAGGTGATTCCATCAAGAGCGTGGCCGAATCCATAGGGTCGGGCCGGATAATCTAATGGCCAGTCATCTTCTTTGTTGCGCTCCTCTTCTTGTTGGTAGACTTGGATTAGCGGTCGATACCATTCCTAGACATTATCATTCCACTCTTCTATCCTATCTCAACTGCCTCTAATCATCATGAATGAGCATGCTGTCTGATCCTCGGTTATTGAAACATGAGGACGTGGTAGGTGCGCTGAACAAATATGCTGACTCGGGTCCTCCAATTCCCCTAGAGACATATAATTTATCCAAGCCTGCCTGGCATGATTCGGTAGTGGATTGGTAGTGACATTCAATTTTGGGGTGGCAAATGGTGGTGGGATCACCTTATTGTCAATGAGGTTTTGGATCTCGTGCGGGAGTCTCAAACACTTGTCAGTTAGATGCCCGTGGCCTTGGTGGAATGCGCAATATGGGAAAGTATTAAACCTTGGCGATAAGGGATCAGGAAAAGGCATGGGGTCCAATGGCTTGATAAGTCCCTTGTCGACGAGTCGATTCAGGGCGGTGGACAAAGAGATATTGAGGGGGATAAAGACCCTTCTCGACTTTTGTTGCTGTTGGCCATTGTCTGACTGCTGAAGGTTATTCGTTGGATGGATGAAAGGATTCAAAAGCTTTACCTCGCCCGAGCGAGCATCGGATTGATTTTGGTTGGTTGTAGGGAAGATCCTTCTTGATGGTTTTTGGCTCGGCTTCACTTTTTCAATATCCTCAGACTGGATTGCATCCTCTATCTGGACCCCAGCGTCAAACAATTGCACGAATGTGGAGAGTGACTGCGTGATCAAGTAACGCTTCCACGGAGACTGCAGGTTCTTTACTACCATCATTACTTGCTCTTTTTTAGAAGGTCAGTTTTTCATCTTAGCGGCGTTACCCCTCTAGCGGGTCAAGAAATCAACAAAAGACTTCCTATTTTCTTGGCGAGTGCTCTCTAACTCACGAGTAGTTACATCTAACTTAACATTATAACTGTACTGGCGGACGAAAGTTGTAGCTATGTCCTCCCAAGTTCTGGACTTTGCTACAACAAGGGAGAGGAACCATTTCTGAGCTGCCCCAGAAAGAGATCGGTGGAAGAGCTGGGCTTTCAACTGGTCATCAATTCCCATTGGCGACAGGGTACCGACGTACATTCAGAGATGAATTCTGGGATCTCTAGTTCCATCAGACGTTTTCATGTCAGGCATTTTAAACTTTTTCGGTAGCTTAGCGTCGGGGAATAGACATAACCCTCCCACATGTAGCATATATTCTTCAATTCATTTTGCCTTTCTAAGGACCTTCTCCATCCGGTCGATTTTCTCAATTAATGCGGATTCTTTGGACTGAGCGGTATTTTTCTCCTCAACCATCACCTGTCGAGGGTTCCGTGGTGGTGGTGGAACGACTTGTGGTCCATCGGGAACTTGATTGTCATCCCAAAAGTCCTCTCCATTCTCGTTTGTCTCATCTAGTTGTCCATTCGCAATAGGGATACGGGCCTGAATTGCCCAAATCTGTGCCTAACATTGCACTTGAGCCTGGGTATGTTGCTCTACGGCTCTTTGTATATCAGTAATTGCCCTCATTAGGGCTGCTAGATTCATCTCATTTTTTACCATTCCAGCTGACTCAATCGGCTGTTCAGATATCCTACAAAGTCTTCCTGACACTAATCTTTCCCAGACACGTGTTGATTGTACTTTTCTTGGCCCAATGGTAGTCCCGCAGAGAAACCTGGATCCCCAAAAGCAGAGTAACTGGTATCAAACTTTTCCCAGGTGAATATTCTAACAACAGGTAGCTAATATCTCGGATTTCCAAAATAGCAAATCATGGACAGATAAACAATGCCCCTGCCGAGCTCATGCTGGCAGCGTAACAACAGGATGACCCGGGATGACAGCTAAGGAAAAGATTAACCGACTTCTAGATGGAAGGTTTATCTAAACGGACAGCACTCTGGTGGAGAAAAACAGTTCTAACCCTCAAGAGACCAGTTCAATCTAGAATTCTAAAGCATAATGGTAGGGAAACAGCTTGATCTAAAATTCTAAAGAAAAATGGGCAGCATAACAGTAAAAAACTAGCTAACATGGGTATAACAAGGATCTACGTAAAATGATCCTAAATAAAGGAGGGGGGTTTGGAACTAACAATTCGGGAAGAACCCGAAAGAGAGAGATTCTACCCTAAGGGCCTCAAAATAAAACACGGGCATGACCCCGAGAAGAAGACTATGGCATGGAAACCAAACATGGCAAAAAAATAAAGCCCAGGTAAGAACCTGAATGACAAGCTAACCTAATCAAAAGGGGGGATGACAGAAAACTCGAGTCAAAAACCTGAAAAAGTGCTAGCCTAAACCGAACAAGAAAGCCTAACAATAGCAATCAAAACATACAATAAAGAAAACACATAATCCTACCAGGGTTAGTATCACCTAATGGAGA
>JAOTRH010481490.1:0-25359 GCA_034768845.1 Heliamphora exappendiculata | reverse complement strand
ATTTAATTTGAAGTTGATCTTGGAATAAATATATTAGAGTTTTTTCATGATTTTGGAGAAATTGTGTATGTTGTGTAAATGATGAAATTGAGCATATTTTTTTTAATGATGAGAAATTAAGTTAGTTGGATAATTTTAATATGAGTGTAATATGAAAAAATTACATGAGAAAGATATGTATTATATGGATTTGATTTGAAGTTGATATTGAAATGAATATGTTATGACTTATTTACGAATTGGGAGGAATTGCATATTTTGACTTAATAGTAAAATTGGATATGTCATTTTTGTGATAAAGAGAAAGTTGAGCTACTTGAGAAATTTTGATATAAATATGATGTCGAATAGTGTTATGGATGTTGGGAATAATAAAAGGAGTATTGTTGATGAATTTGAGTTGTGTTAGTGTGTACAGGACTTAACTCGACCGGGTTGAGTGTCCAGTGTGCGTGAGTGCATGTGTTGCGATTTGGACTTGGTTGTTATGAAAAATAAGTGCGATACGGGATACCCATCGTTAAAATACCGCAAACTTGCACAAGGGTTGAGATTGCCCGGTTACTCGGTTTAATAGGCGTAAAGACAGAGGTTTGAATTTGGGATTGCCTAGTCCCTCAGTTGATAACCGTAAAGATAGAGGTTTAGAATTTTAGACTTGTGCTTTGCAAAGTCTAGGGATGTGTGTATGTACACGTGTTTGGAAATGGAAAGGGTGAAAGATTATGTTTGGATACATTTAATTGATTAATTAAATTATGAAATTAAACTTGGGTTTGAATGAAGGGTTTCATGCAACAAGAAATGGTTTTCAAATTTATTTATGTATTTTAATTTGCATACATGCATGATACCACATATTTACCTTATACATAATATTTCCTATTGGGCTGTCATGCTCATGTCTAACATTTTCATGTATCGGGAGTAGGACACAGGCTTAAAACTTATGAGGGTCATTCATTTTGAAGATAGGAAGTGATTTTTGTATACCTGTGTGCTTAAGGTCACAATTCATGGAATATGTATTTTTGTAAAGCCATAAGACTGAATTTTCATTTTAAAACTTGATGTTGATGTATTGTGCCTCTTGGGTAGAGATTGTGAAAATTGTTTTATGGTTAATTAATTGTTCACTTAAGTCTTTGGGCCCCGAGACGTGACTCCAATACTTTGTTTGACCCTATAACTTTCACGTTATATTTATTGACTTTTGACTTCGACCCTTGACCTTAACTTTGTCCACATGGAACTTTCTTATTAGTCATTAAGCCTTCTGTTCTCTTTTGTGGTTTGGATTGCCACGTCATAGATTTTTGGGGCGTGACACCTCGCTGTCAAGTAGCACCTTGGACAAGGATGGTTCAACTCGATCAATTTGGCTTGAACCTCCCAGGGCATGAACCGAGCTCCCATCAGATGGGCCGAACTCCCACGGTATGGGCCCTAAGTAGGACCCTTGAGGACAGGCCCCGTTGCCGAGATCCCGAAGACAAAAGCTTGGCAAGCGAGAGCTAAGCTACGTGTGCTTTAATGCCTCGAAAGTCGAGTCTAGGGACAGATATTGTGGTTATCTGGACCCGTGATATGCTTATTAAGAGTTGGAGAAATATCGATAACAATTGGACCAACCCTAGAGGTTGAGTGCCAAAAAGGGTTAACTTGACCCAAATAGGGTTTAAGGAGTAAGTGGGTAAACTGACATGGTAAAAGGAATTGGTCAATAAGCACCAAATGATAATTATATTGATAGGTCACCTTAGGCACGTTTAGCTAAGGTTGGGGCAGAGTGATGATGGCCTAACCTGCTCGGATCGGGTCGGGTCGGACTGATAGACAAGCTGAGTATGTTCTACTCAATACATAGTTAATGAACCAAAGGGCAAGGCACACATTTTTATTAGGCAAAACTCTGTCAATTTGTCTATTCTCTACCATCTCTTTAAATAAACTCTAACTTAATCATTGGAGGGTATACTGATATAAGTATTGGTGGATATTTAATTTTTTTTTTATGTAGACAAACGTGGACAACACCTCGAATCAATCTATCCAGCGTAAACGGAATACGTGGATCACAATCTTAATCCTCTACAATAATATATGTTTTATATATGGATCATGCTAACCACCATCAATTGAGCGGTGATTAATAAAATAATAAGAATAAATTCTTTTTAATATCAATATATTGTTAAATATAAAACTTATTACTTTTACAAATATTAATATACTTTACACAAATATCTATACATTATAAATCTATTATTCATCACGGTTACTAGCATTTTTCCTCTTATATATTCATAAGACCAAGAAGCTCTTAAATTCTGAAAGTTCTCCCCATGCTTGATTTGAAAGGCTTGGGATCTATTTATAGGCAAAACGATTGGGGACCGGTGTTCCACACTTCAAAAAAATAAAAAGAAGCTTAAATAATACATTATAAGATTTTTAATATTAAATTTTTAATTTACAAAAATTTAAAATTTTAAGCATAAAATTTTAATATATTTTCGTGAATTGTCGTATAATTAGAATTTTTATTAAATTTTTTTTATTTATATAATATTTTTTTATTGTGATTTATTAATTTACCAGTATTTTTAATAGATGTAAAATTTTAAATTCATAAAATTCTCAAAAATTTGAGATAAATTTTTAATATTATTTTATGATTTATCGTGCAGTCAAGATTTGTATAATTTCTTTTAATTATACAATAAATCTTTCCCTCGTGCTTTGTTTATCTAAATTTTTTGATAGATGTAAGTTTTGGGCTCAATTTTTAAAATTAAATATAAGATTTTGTTAAGAATTTAATTTGAATATTTTCTACTAATATATTATTATTAATTTATTTTTATAATAAATTGTTAAATATTATATTATTCTGAGGAGCTTAATTAGCTGGGCAAAAAAAATTATAGTTGACGCGTGTCTTATTTTTATTAATTGCTATGGTACATGTTATTACACAATCAACTTTGATTATGTGTTACATCATTTGTAATATTTTTATTTTTAATAATAATTAAATATAAATAATATAAATATTCATTTTTAAGTATTATTTGGTCTCTACATATTTTAATAAAAGTAGTATTTAAATAATGATATAAATATTATGAAATAATTATCTAAGACTCGTACACAAACACGTTATGTCAAAAACTTTTCTTAATTTAATTTTGATTGGATTTTTTAAAAAAATATTTTGATCATTTTTCAATTTTTTATGTAGAAAAATAATTTTAAAAAAATGTCTGATTTCTTAAGTCAGATGTTGTAAGAAAAATGTTAAATTTCTACTAATTCTTGAAAAATCCATGTCACGGCCTAACTCGATCTCTCGCCGATGCAATTGGGGAACCACCGCACAAAACCCCGAAAATTAGTAATAATTCAAATAGTTTATCTACTAAATTTTATAAAGTAAAATATTTATGTAAAAGAATTAAATTACTCTAACATCTATAGTCATGAAATTTAAAATAATTTTAATATAAATTTTATTATCAATTGATAAAAGAATTTTAATCTTGTAATAATTTTTTTTTCACAATTTTAGTCCCATTAGTATAAGCTCAATTATCAATTGATAATAAAATTTTAGTCCCGTAATAATTTTTTTTTCATAATTTTAATCTTATGCAATAAGTGATACATTTATTAATTCATAAAACTAAGATATTAGTTAAATAAAATGTATCACTTTTCATTCTTAATAGTTATGATGACTTGATAAATATATCACTTGAATTTTTTCACTAGTCCAAAATAGAAAAGATTAACTTTTAAATAGGAATAAATTAAACATAATATAATTATTCTAAATTTGATAAAATTAAATCTCTTAAAATAAAAATTATGAGATTAAATCTTTTATGAAGTCTAAAAAAAAGATTAATTTTTAAATTTTTTATCATATTTTTCTTAAAAAAGAACAAGTATGATTTCTACTAATAAGCCTTCTATTTTTTTTATAAAAAAAAAAAAAAACAAATGCCATAAATAGAAGCGAACATTTCATGGGAGATTCTTTATGAAAAAGGCCTTTTTAACTGACATAACTGTTCAAATTATAATATTATAAATACATGAATATTTTAATCAAAATAACCTCAATTAATTCTGATATGCAGTCGTTAAGTTATAAAATGCAAGTTCAAATCAAAATATAGTCATCACTTGTTTTTAAAGGTTCAAGAACATGTACATTGATTTTCTGAATTATGCTAGTTTTTTTATCACCACATAACAAGCTCACGAGGTAAGGTATCAAATGATAAGTTATTAAACACTCACTCCACCTAACTTTATAATTGGCCTCTATTTATAATAATTATTTGTTCACGAAATTAAGTTTATATCTATGTAATGCATTAACGCGGAGTAAACTAAATAGGTAGGCTTTCGTTTTAAAAAATAAGCATTTAAAAGAAAATAAGAGGAATCATAACTCCTAACATCCTAATAATTGTTATTAGGATCGCTCCTAGTTCCAATGGAAAACAATGAAAAAAATATATCTAAATAAATAATTAATAATTAGGATCACTCTTAGTTGATTCTTTTTTTTTTCAAAAAAAAAATAATTTTAAGCTAAATTGTTCGGCATTTCTTAAAAGTTTATTAATTTCTTTTTCAAGAAATAAAACTTTTACACACTCCAAATACTGTAATTTTTTTCGGAATAGAATGACCATAATAAATTAATTAAAAAGTTCACTCTACTCCTAAAAAAAAATTTATGCCATTATCCCAAATATTATAACTTTAAAGCAAAAAGTAAGAATGTTACATACTTTAGCTAAAAAAAAAAAAAACTTTCCTAAGAAAATTATTCAAATCAAATTAACATTTTATTCTCTCTTTTAAAAAAATGCTAAATATCTTAAAATTCATACTTTTTAAACATCCTAGACATAGGTTAAATTAAATAAATGTTAGCATTTAGATTGCCACATAAAAAAAATCTCCCAATAAGGGGTTGTTTGATAAGGCAATTCAATTAAATGTATTAAGTGAAAATAAATAAAATTCATTTCATAACTAAGATGTATATTATTTAAAATTTTAAGTGGCTCTTAAAAGTAAAACCAAATGTTTACATAATTTTAAGTAACAAATTTTTTACTTAATTCTAACTTAATTGAAACTTATTAGTACAGAAAAATTGATGTACATTCTTATAATCTCGTCACTGCGCCATCCTAATCCCATCATTACCACCATTCCCACCCTACCCTCACCATCACTCTCATGCCACCTACACCATGCTGGGACCACTTTGCCACCAGCACATTGACTCCATTCTCCTACTACCATCATACCACTACACCCATCATGCTGCCACCACCACCCCCACTATATCACCACCATAATCCTATCGCCATTGCCACAACTGTCACCGCCAACATCACCATGTCGCCACCACTCCCACCACCGCCATCACCATGCCACCACTCTACTACCATCATGTTACTAAACCACCACTATAACCTTATCGCCGCTGCCACTACTACTATTGTCACCATACCATTACCACCAACACGACCGCCATGCTCTCATCTTTTTCCTCACCATACCACTGTATGACTACCATAACCCCCACAATGCCGTTACTATCACACCACCATAACCACTACATTATAAAATTAAGAGAAATATTAAATATAATAATTTTTAAATACAAATTTTTTTGTACGTATCAAATAACTAGTTTCAATTTACCACTTAAACTTTTTATAAAATAGTTTTTAAACTTAAACAATTTAATATTCAATTTTTAGCCCTTAATTTTTAATTTTCAAATTTCAATTTTCAGTTTTTTATTTTATCAAACACCACCGAAGACGATGTGAAATGTAATATAAATTGTGAATTATCTAAACGTTTTTTAGAAAGAAACACATACTATACGAACATTTCTTCCAGCCTAGGTGTTTTGGCGAAGGTTTTTAGTTATAAGTTAACTGCTCTATGTGTCTCAGAAAGGGCAAATTATTATATATTCTCCAAATACTTACAGGTGATGCTATTTATGGATGATGCTACGTAGTACTCTTAACAAATAAATGATTGTAACTTATATTATATGGATCACTTTTTATCTTTTAACTATTCAAAAAAAATAAATTATCATATTCTTACCGTAAAATTTATCGTTACTATATTAGGTGAGAGTACTACGTGACTTACAACGTGGTACTCCGAAACACCGAATGATTATATTATTTCTTTTACTGACGAAGGAATTATCTCAAGGCAGAGGGTCCTTTGGATCTATTCTTAAATTGTAAACTCTGGATACCTACAATCACCCATAAATTATAAGTATTGGTTAAATCAAAACGCTTCCAGATGGTCGAATATAAGACCTCCTTTTACATATTTTTTTGGGGTAAGTTTTATGTAGTTTCATTTATTTTAAAGGCATAAGTAACGTTTTTATTTATGTTGTTCCCCTAAGTCAAATCCTGGCTCCTTTATCCTTATAAATGGCAATCTTTCCATTCTTTTTATGTCTCGCGTCGTATGGAACTTTTCAGCCCAGGAAAAAAAAATGGAAGAGAGCAGTATTTATTTGTCGCGCCTCATTTTTTTTCTCTGTTCCTAATTCCATTAATTAAATCACATGGATTTTGAGCCAATAGTACGAATGTTAGTTTTTTAAATAAAAGATTGAAAGCAAGGTTTGAAAGTTATGGATGTGTGAATATTAACTGTATAAAAAAAATTACATTAATTAAATATCTTTATACATAAACACAAATGTAAAATTTATTTTTTTAATAATACGATAAAACTGAAATATAAAAATATTATATTTACTTTTTTCTTATATTTTTTATTTATCAATAATATTTTTCTTTGACCATCAACAATCGTTCTCCCTATAATTTAACTAAATGACTCCTTAAAATAGCTAAAAATTATTTTAGAGAGTCACATTTTCATTTCTAACTCCAACTATATTCTCTATTTTAGAATTTTTTTTTTATTTTTTAATATAATAATTCACAATTTGTAACATTCATATTTTAACGGTCATATTATAACTATTTTATTTCAAAAATAAATTTTTTTTTTATAAAATTTAATATTTTAAAAAATTTTACAGTTATATTTTAACAATCATTTAATAATGGTCATATTTTAACAAATCACTGTTTGGAGCCATTGCATACATTGATTTTAAAAAAATGAACGACCGTTAAAGAGGCTCTTTAAAATTTTCTTAAGCTCGTCAGAAATGAAAAATTATTTTTAACCTCCTTAAAATTGCGAGGTGAATGGAGAGCCTATTAAAAATTTGAAATTTGTGAATTACTCGCGAGTTTGACAAGGAAGACTTGATGGCGAGAGAAGTTAGAGTTGCTCTTATGCTATAACAGTCCATTTTTATTAATATCATACCCTTTTAAAAGTTAAGAAATCTCTCCTTACCTGCCGAATTCTAGCCACTTTCTCAATTTTCTTTTTACCCACCCATAATATACGAAAAGAAAATAATAAATTACATCCCCACCCCCATTCCATTCCATTGCAATTCTACTTACCTTACCCAAAACATACATTCAAAAGTTAACAGCATCTTCAGATTGGGTCAAGCTCCTCTAAGGACGAATAAACCCTCAAGACCTGATATTGTAGATTTAGAGTGGGTTCACAACAATAATTTAGAGTGCGTTGACAATAATAATTTAAATTATTTATTTTATAAATTTTGTAAAAATAAATATTTATACAAAAATTTAAATTCATCAGATATCATTAAATATGTCAACCAATGGTAATTTTATTTTACAAAATAAACGATTTTAAATTTATTTGTTTTACAAAATAAACAATATTGGTTTAAAATAAACTTAAAATCGTTCATTTTATAAAACAAAAATACCATTGGTTGACATCTCTATTAATGTCCGAATAAATCAAATTTTTGTATGAATAATTTTCTTTGCAAGTCTGACGTGATAAATAATTCAAATGTAAAACTACCTTAAACCCACAAAATGGAGCCTCGAAGAGAGCTTAGCCCCTTCAAATTCTACCCATTTGATCAACTATTGTAATAATATTGTACTTACTATCTATTCCTACTATATTTTTGTATAATCTGAACGCAAGTAAAACTTATTACATCAATAGTTGTATATATGTCACATCACATGATAAACAAAATACGTTAAAAAAGATAAAATGTACGTAACATTATTGAAACGACCAAAAGAAGTGCCACAATCTCATGGGAGAATGGCCTAATAGAAACTTGGGGGCTAATAATATTTTTCTCATTATTTAGGGAGTTCAAGTTAATTTACTCTAAAAATGAAGTGATTTTTTTATCCTAATCCTTATCTTCAGTTTAAAGATTAGTTAACTTTCACTTCTATAAAAAAAGAAGAGGAACAATGTTATGATATGGGGGCACCTATCATAATGAAAAATATATCTGCGTGCATTTCTAGAAATGATTTATCAGAACACTGTTTCTAAAAACTTTACAATCGACAAAAGATTGCTTTGAATCGCAATAAAAAGAACAGTTCGGTGCACGAAACTCCCACGTACGCGGAGTTCAAAAAAGAGACAGAACCACAAAGGGTCAATAGAATGAACACATAATCCACATGAATAGCATTTCCACAAAACTTCCTTCCAATCAAGCCGAATAACCGAGGATAAGGATAAATTTCCATCAAGAATAAACTAGCGGCAAAAAAAAAAAACTTTATAGATGGAAGACAAGCCAAGATCAAATGTAAGAGAGTAAGACTACAAATTATGGAAAACTATGGGGGTGGTGCATAAATTCCAGGTAGAAAGAAACTCTAAGATGTACATACAAGGAAAATACTCACCGGCAAAGATAAGCATGAAGACAGACAGCTACAGAGGAAAAGTTCCCAAGCCACAAAGACACTCTCCCCTTCAATAATTTAGGAGATTTGAGAACTAAGGTTAGCTAGTGAAAACTGGACTGGCACAGCAACAATCCATCTACACAACACTCGGATCGACGACGAAGCCAGATGTCAAAAAGGAGCCGAGCTGGTTCTGCGGAGCTGATACTTGGGCTCGGGAGGCAGTACACAAGGCAATACCTTCTCTACCTCCTGTAAAGGATAAAATACCAAAAAAAAAAAAGAAAAAAAAATCAGGAAACAAAAAGTACATACATGCTTTTTTTCTTCTTTTCTTTTTTTTTTTTTCAGTTGAAGGTATTCTAAAGATGTGGGTTCTTTTTAAGAGAAAGCACATCTATAATGTGAAAGTGGGACAATCATATATTTGTCAGGTCAACCAATACAAGTTGTGGCCATTTTGTAACTGCCATATTGTTTTGAATGCTATCCTCAGCAAAAAGAAAGTCATAATCTTGATGGGTACATGGCATGCAATAAGAATGTATTATGGTTAAGATTATTGTATAGAAAGAAATATAGAGAAAAAAACTAAAAAGAGAATAATTGTAGTAGAGAAAAATTAGGGTTATTTCACTCACTGTTGTTATTTATATATAATAACTAATAAGGCCAAAGTACAATAATACTCTTAAAATAAATACCTAGTAACTTAACACTCCACCTTAAGTTAATGCATAGATATTTCTCATACCCAACTTGCACACAAGAGGGTGAAATATTTACAACTAAGCCCTTTAGTAAAAACATCCGCAAATTGATATCTGGATTTCACAACGGGCATACAAATTGAACTCTTGCACAGCCCAGTTTCTCTTTAATGAAATGTTTGCCAATATCTATATATTTAGTTCTGTCATATTGCACTAGTTATGAGCAATATTAATGACAGCCTTGTTGTCACAATTAAATTTCATAGGTCCATCACCTTCAATCTCCAAATCCATTAATAGCACTTGCGAGCCATATAAGTTCGCAAATGCCATGTACCATAATTCTATACTCGGTCTCGACACTCGATCTAGCTACCACTGTCTGTTTTTTACTTCGCTAAACAACCAAATTCTCTCCTACAAAAGTACATTAACCTGATGTAAATCGTCTATTATCAACAGAATCAGCTCAATCTGCATCTGTGCAAACTTTTAATTTCAGGTGGCCATGATTAGATAACAAAATTCATTTCCAAGTAGCAGATTTAATGTATCTCAAAATACGGTAGACACCAAGATCTATAACATAAGGGCTATGCATGAACTGACTGGCAACCCCAATAATATATACAATATCAGGTTTGGTGTGATATAATTATACCAGTCTCTCCACAAGTCTTTAAAATATTCCCTTGTTGATAGTCTTTCCATCACCACTACTAAGGCGATGATTAGCTTAAAAAGAAAAATCAGCTGGTCGACAACTCAACATGCATGTTTTCTCTAGGAGGTCAAGAATATACTTTTTTTGAAAAATAAAGATACCATTATCTAATCTAACCACCTCAATCCCAAGAAAATATCGTAACACACCAAAATCTTTCATCTCAAACTCTTTTAGATAAACGTGTCTTGAGATAGAAAACCTCATCTGTGTCATTGTCTGTCACCGCTATGTCATTAACATATACACAAAGAACTGTGATCTTATTATTACCTTACTTGATAAACATAAAACATGGTATAGTTTGCATGACTCTCGATACTCAAATCTTAGCATGGCCTTGAAAAACCTATCAAATTAGGCTCTAGGAGACTATTTCAACCCATGTAGAGCTTTTTTCAATTTACACACCTTCCTTCAGTTTCACAAGATGAAAAACTTGGTAAAACATCCATATATAGCTCTTCCTTTATGTCCCTATGAAAGAATGTGTTTTTCATATCTAGTTGTTAGAGAGGTCAATCCATAGTAACAGTACATGATAGGAGCGCCCAAACAAAATTCATCTTTGCTATAGAAGTGAAGGTCTACAGATAGTCAAGACCATAAGTCAAGGCAAAGCCCTTAGAAACTAGTCTGGCCTTGAATCTCTCAATTGACCCATTTGCCTTTTGTGTTACTGTAAACACCCATTTACAACTCACTAGTCTCTTTCATTTTGGAAGGAATACTAACTCTCATGTGCCATTTTTTAAGAACTGTCGTCTTCTCAATTATAGCTTTTTTCCACATAGGACTCACAATAGCTTCCTTTCAACCCTACAAAATTGATATAGAGGACAAGAAGAAACAAAGGCACGATACAAAGGTGATAAGCAGTCATATAAAACAAATTGTGATACTGGATGTTGAGTACACGTCTTAACTTCTTTTGAAGAGCAATAGATAAGTCACAAGTATCAAAGAGTAACTGAATACTCATTACCAGGTTGATCAGTGGAAGAGGCAAGCACTGAAGACGGTGATAGCAATTGGCAAGGTGGTAGTGGCACGTGAGCAATCTGATCCTTCTAATCATCATTCACTAGCATTTTGCTCTTTTTCCCTCTTCCTTTTCCCCTTCACTAGGGATAAGGTCTCTTTGAGTTAAATTATGGGAAATTATCCCTTGAGACTCCTAATTCTATTGATTCTGTTTATCTGACATCAATGTCTCTTCTAGTTTGTGTCTTTCCCTAAAGAGATGTCTCAGGTGAACGGAAAAAGAACTCTATCTCCCAAAAAGTAACATCCATAGTGACAAACACCTTACGGGTGATAGGAGCATACATTTGTAACCATATTGGGTAATAGAGCAGCCAATGAAGATACATTTAATAGTTTTAGAATCTAATTTACCACCAAAGTGTTTAGGAGCATGAACAAAGAAAATACAATAAAAAATACAAGGTGGAAGAAAGGAAACAGAGGGAGACCTAGGAAGAAGCTTCAAAGGAGTTTTGAACTAGAGGACAACATATGGCATACAATTAATAAGATAGGCAACCGTAGGAACAGCCTCAGTCTAGAAAGATTTAAAAACATGCGTAGGGATGAGAAGAGAACGAGCAACCTCAAAAAGATGACGATTCTTACGTTCAGCTACATCATTTTGTTCAAAAGTGCGTATATACATCGTCTGGAAAGAATGTCATGATTCTCCAAGTGGGCTCGAAAAACTCCATCAATATACTCAATCCCAATATCAATATGAAGAATCTTGATTTTTGTGTCGTACTAGGTACTCACAATTTTATGAAAGTTTTGAAAATATGAAAAGACTTCAATCTTAACAATCAAAAGAGGTAGCAAACCACCAATAACTAGAAATAGAAGTAACAGGTGAAGGCCCCCAAACATCACAATGGATAATCATAAATGGAAAATCACTGCATTTATTAACTAAATGATAAATAAACCGTTTATACTTTGCAAGTTCACAAGCTTCACATAAAAAAATACTTCTAAGATAATTTTTAACTAAAGAAGAAAAATGTCTCTAAAACCCCAAAAGAAGGGTGACCCAAACAACGATGCCACTGACATAACTAATGAAGTATTGAACTGAAATCAACTTGGAGGGCCAGAAGGTGAAGCTAGTAAAGAAAATGAAGAAGGAACATTCAGAAAGTTCATCCCACCATCTGCACTACCGCTGCCAATCGTTTTTTCTATTACCAGTTTCTGAAAAATACAATGAGTGAAAAAAATAGAAAGGGAACATTTGAACTCGTAAGACTACTAACAGATAATAGGTTAATAGAAAAACTTTGAACATGACGAATGGACAAGAGAGAAATCAAAGAGCAATGGATGAAGCCTTTCATAGACACAAAAGATAAAGACACATCAGTTATTCGGACTTTATCTTTACCAGAACAAGTAGAATAAGATGAAAATAAAGAACAAGAGTCAACCGTATGATTAGTGGCACCAAAGTCATGATCTAAGGAATATGGGAGACAAAAGCACTAAGTGCACTAGGATAAATACGTGAGTGAGCAAACTTGGTAGAGAAAGTGGAAGCCGTAGAAAAAGAAATGTCAACTCGGGCCATCATAGCCTAAGAGTAGATAACTCATCCACAAAAAGAGAGTCAGTCTCACTAGATGGGTTTGCACAAGTCAGATGAGCATCAGCGCGTATAAACATTATGACCACCACTGCGTCCACCCCTACGTCCTTCAGTAGGATGACCATGTTACTTCCAACGGTGTTTTGTAGTACGACAGAGCTTTGCCACAGTGCCCACACCGCAAGTGGTCATGACCTACTAGCCTACTCTTCTTCCCAGACTTGGAATAACTAGGCTTGCAAATCCGCAGAATAGACGTGACAATTAACACAGAATGCTCATGACTAAAAAAAGGCACCATAACATAAATCTAACACGAATAAGATTGTACTCAATATTTAGGCCAACAAGAAAAACATAAACACGCTCCTTTTTCCATCATCTTCTGAAAAGCAGCGGCATCAATAGTATAAACTGTCTGGAATTCCTGATAATAATCAATCTCACTCTAGAGACTAGTTAACTCAGCAGAATACTTGGCAAAGGAATGGTCTTTCTGATCCAATCCACGAATCTTCTTCTGCAAGTCATAGAGTTGAGCAACATTGCCAGTCTGAGAGTAAGCCTGAGCACTTGCTGATCAAATCTTATGCACAGTATCCAAAAGTAAGAAACTATGACTGATGGAAGGCTGCATAGAATGTAACAACCAGTGATATATCTAAATACACCGCGAGCAGCAATGGCTACCATTCAACTTAGTATGGCTAATCTGAAGAGATGGACAGCCACTATGAATCCCCGAACGACTCAACCCAATCTCTTCATACCACCGGAAGGCTTATCAATATCGGACATGGCCATGGATAACCAAAAATAAGCAGTAATAGGCCGGAAGAATCAACACGAAACAATTAACTCTGCAACGAACTTGAATCCAACAAGAACTAAAACACGAGAGAACTGAGATTACTCATATGCAAATCAACTCATACCATATCACAGCAATCCAAGAAGGAACCAAATAAGTTGCTGCAAACCCTAGTTGCCACCGACGAAGCTATAAAAACATAAAGCAAACGTTAGCCGCCACTCATGGGAGGCCGAAAAACCATGGATCAACAAACAAGCTTGGTTAAGCTGAAGAGCTGAAAACTAGAAGAGCTGAAAACTGCAAAATAAACCCTAGCTGCAACTCATTGGTAGCTGAAATCAACCATGGATCAACAAGCAAGCTTGGTTGAGCTTTTTAGAGCCCTAGTCGGCACCCATTGAGGCCTTTCTAGCCATTGATCCAAGCCCAAGCATCCTCAATTGCGAGGTGCAAGAAATAGATCCAAAAACTCCAAAAATAGAAATAAAAAATGGAAAACACATCAAACAATCCAGAAATAAAAGGGAAAAATCACAATTTCCATCTACAAGGCTAGTTGATCATCCGGGACTGGTTTTTATTTTATTTTTTTGCTGGTAGAACAAAAACCATTAAGAAAATGAAAAACAAAAATAAAAGGAAGAAAAAAGTGATTAAATCTTTCTAACACGAGATTGTGCTCTGACACCAAATTAAGATTACTGTAGAAAAATAAATATAGAGAAGAAAACTAGAGAGTAATTGTGGTACAGAATGAGAGAGCAACTTAGGCTTTTCTCCCTTACGACTATTATTTATATATAATAAAACCAAAGTACAATAATACCCTTAAAAAGATATCTAATAACTTAATCCAAAATGATTTTCATATTAATGGGAACTCAAAGGTGTGCAGCAGAGCACAAAAATATAGAGAAGATAATTGCAATCTCCTTTCTCAAAGACTAACTAATCCTACCACAGTTATGTATTATATGATCAAATTCATCATATCAGGTTAGTTTTCTGCATCAGACTGTCAACCACTCAAGATGAAACACGCATCTTGGAAATAAGTAATCATATTTAGTGAAAGAAATTTGCAGCACAGCATTCAGAAGAGGAATAAACCACAACAACAGCTCTCACACACATGACAAGAAATTGAGTTTACAATAAGGCCAAGTTTTGCAAGGGTTGTTCAGATTAGTTTATGTTTCTTAGTCTATCTAGTATCCACACCACGTGAAGTAGATGATCATGGACAAATTATGGTGTTGTTTCCAATTTAAGGAAAATTAGGATCATTCGGATCTTTCTGACTCCTCTGCTAATATCACAAGAGACCTTTCTTTTTAGAATCTCCAAAGAATGATGGAAATGAGGAGATTGAGATGCTCTCCTGGTTTTAACTTTCTATGAGAGTCTATGATGCATATCATGCTGAGATCGAAAAAAATAAGCAGTAAAATCAGGAAACTAGTTGGTTTCAAGTCAAATCCATTGGAACAATGCAAGAAAAACAATTCTTAAGAAGGATTCATACTTCTTTGAGAGCCGGCTAATTATTATCAAGAAATGGTTCCCGGGTATGCATTTATCTAAAGAAGTGTTTTCTAGTGTATCTGTTTGGGTAAAGTTTTATAATATGCCTTTTGAACTTTGAACTAATATTGGCTTAAGTTATGTGACAAGTGTTATTAACAAACCTTTATACCTTGATAACTATACGAAATCCAAAGCAAGTCTTACTTTCGCTAGGGTGTGGGTTGAAATTCAAGGAAATAAGAATATTCCATATTCTTTTATGCTAAATTTGGGTTATGAGTCTTCTTATGAAATTAGAGTGGAAGTGTCTTGGAAGCCTGTAAAGTATGACAAGTGATCGTTGGTCACTCTAATAATTCTTGCCTTAACAAGCCTAAGGTCATGAGTTCTACTCCCTTACCCAAACAGGAATGGAAAGTGAAAGAAGACATAACGGTGAGCTCAAGTCAAGAGCCTAGTGGATGGAAAGAAATCAAAAAAAAAAAGGGAAAGGTACTTCTAATGCTTCTCCAATTCATAAGGCTCCTTCCTCCTCAAATCTATTTAGTGTGCTTGAATCTTGTGTGCTAGAGGAGATAGATTTATGTAAGAAGGTAATAGATGAAAAGGGTGATAATCATATGGGCTTTTCAAACGAGGACATGTCGGAGAGAGTTAGTGGGGAAGATATAAACAATCCCTTGGTGGATATGGTTGCTAGTCATTACAATACGAATCTTGAGAAGTTGGAAGAGTATTAAATTGACTCCTCTTGCAAAGGAGATGAAAGGAGATGAGAAGTTTGTCAACTCTAGTGGAAGTTTCTCGGAGCCTACAGTTCGTCGATCCACTCGTTTAAAAATGCCTCCAAAAACCTTTTCAGATGGGAACTTTATTGATTCTTGGATGATTCCAACTTCAAATGACGAGAACAAGAAGTTGTTAGAGAGAATTGAGAATCTTAAACTTACTCGAGAAAAATTAGTCCCTTTGAACAAGCCCAAAAAATCGTACTTAAGTAAGAAGTAGGTTGTTTTTCCCAACTCTTGGTCTGTGAGAGTTTGTAGGATTGCTTTGATTTTTATTTTTTAGTAGTTTTCTCTACTATCATTTTGTTAGCCCTTGAGGATGTGTATCGAACTCTTTTGTATATCTTTAATTTTGGTTAATACACATTTAATTACCCCCCAAAAAAAAAGTGTAATTTGTGTGTGTGTGTGTGGGGGGGGGGGTTCTAAGATGGGTCGTATTCTAGGATTAATTAGGTTGAAGTTAAATCTGGTTTGTTTACTATATGTGTTTTGATGTCTTAAAAGCTGTGGGTATTTAGGTAATTTTGGTATTTCCTTGACATGATGTGTGTGTCATAGCACACTTGACTCGTGTGGAACTCAAATCATATAAAAGTATGAAAACTTGCATCATATTTATTGTTTAAAATTCAATATTTGTTAAAACATAAAAACAAGGCAAACATACTCTATTATTATGTTAACACCTCACCGGGTGTCAACAAAGGAAGCTCACACTAGGTAACCATTTTGTAACTGCCCTATTTTTCGAATTTTGTACAGGTATTATATCCATTCACCAAAAAATTTTCTTTAACTTTCTCACTCTTTTTCCCCATTTCTATCTATTCAATTTGAAACTCTAATTTCCATTTAATTTGATTTACATGCATAGCATGTACCACATATTCTAGTTACGATTCAAATACACAGAGCCTCTAATTTAAAACTTTAGATACTATTTTTACAAATTTGGTGAATGAATTTCAGTTAGTATATTACAGACAACTAAAGATTCAGCAGAAAATTCATTTCGAAGTCTGTCAATCCCCACATATTCAGAGATTTTATATATTCCCCTCTTGTTATCATAAATAAAAACTAAAATATCTTCATTGTGGACATTGGTTTCTTTGGGATAAAGCTCAAGCTCTTGTAATTCCTAATACTTCAGCTAAAAGCTCATAAGGCTAGATGACATCCACTCGATATACTTTTTTGCCTGGATATATCAAGAATGGTTATACTTGCAGACAATTCGAAGTCGATATCTATACCTCTGCTCTCCCGCTCTTTAGCAAACACACAACATATACCCCAGCCCACTTACAATAAACTGTTGGAAGTGTATATATGTATAACATAAAATTTGAAAAAAGAAAAAAACAACAGTAACGATTCGGAAAATTAAAGAACTAAAATGTGAAATCAAAGAAACTTTATGCTTACGCAAAAAATTTAAGATATGGATTTCCAATTCTTTCATTGTTATTACTACTGAAACATCGTGTAGGTTATTTTTTTAATTACCCAAAAAAAACATCGTGTAGGCAGTGAAGTTGGTGATGGGTTTAATGTGACCACCTCAATGTGAAGAAAGTTTACTTTGGTTCTCTACAACAATCACAGTGAAGTGTAATAGAAGAACAGATTAGTAACTTGAATGTAATATGGGTGAAAGTTGCTTTCAGGCATTGGAATTTGTAACTGCTTAGGAGAGTTTTGGGGGAATGTGGCTATCAAAATGGGTCAGGAATGTGCAGTATTTTTTATTAAAAATCAGGTGTTGGAATTCGTAATTTATTAGGAGGAGAGTTTGGGGGCATGTGGCTATCTAAACGGGTCAGAAATGTGCACTATTTGTGACTATTTTAATTCTTTCAGTTATGATTTAGTAGGATAAAATACAGCATGTGTTTTTTAAGCTTCAGTTTACGTTTGTAATTGGAAAAGCCCAGACAGCCTCAAGAAGCAAAAGGTTGTACTCCCTTTTAAGAATACTTAGAATAATATAGATATCAATTTTAGAAGTCAGAAAAAAAAAAACAATTGTTTACAAAGAGGAGTCAAAATCCTACTGGCATAAGGAAATCGTTAAAATCTACCCAAAGTCATGCAATGACACTAATTCAATATAGTATAGTTTTGAGGATTTTTTAAGAGTTCTAAAGCATTTTTGTAAGTTGTGTAATGCAATTTTAACCCTAGGTGTGATGCCTATGGGTAAACTTAAAGTTGTGATGCCTAGAATTTCTTCTTATTCTCTCTTCTTCATTTCATGTGCTTTTATTTAGCCCATATTACCCAGGAACCAGATCTCTTTTAGTTTTTTCCCAACCCTAGAAACTATATTTCGCAATCATAAATTGTTGGCATCGTCGCCCTCACAATTTCACAATTTATCAACCTAGTACCTAAAAATCATATAACAAATCTCTGTTACCCCTCATGAGATGCTGTTCACAGCCTCTGGAATCTCACCTAAAAAATCCATATACCCTTTATTTTCATTCTCAAAGCTTCAACCACTTGTTACCATAGGTATTACACATTTTTTTGAAGCTTTTGGACCCCAAAATCTGATATGTCTTTAGGTAATCACAATCCAATCCATGTTGTAAATGTAACATAATCTAAAAGCACTCTGAAAGGAGTCTGTGCAACCTACAGTGGAAAGCTACGAAGGCTGCTTTTATGTCAGCCATAAAGTTGCAATAGTCTCCAATGATCAGAATTTTCCAATATTAACCAAGTATAAAACATCTTCAGAGATGATAGTCTCTTAGTGAATAAAACCAATGAGTTAATGGTCAATTAGAAATTTAGAGAGAAGCATTAGAGTAAAAAGGGCCAAAATATCTAGGAATAAAACTGGAATGCAACTAGTAAGAATAAAGTAGCAACAGTGAAGAAGTGAGTTTTGAACTCCATGGGATAACAAAAAGTAAACAATTTTGCTATCTAGGTACAATTATAAACGAAGACTGAGGGATTGGGATGCTATCATGGAATCAAAAATAGGTTCGCTCAATTGGAAAAATGCTTCTAGCACATTATGTGATCGATGAATGCCTAAAAATTAAACGAAAATTTTAATAGGATAATTATAACTATAAGGCCAATAATGCTATATTAGAGAGAGTGTTGGGCAAATAAGAAACAACATACTAATAACATGAACATAGTTGAAAGGAACAAGTTAAAAGATAGATGTACGGTAAGGCAGGAGAGATAGAATTAGGTACGAAAAAATTTGAAAAATGCTAGTAGCAACAATTAAAAGTAAATTGAAAGATAGTAATCCAAGGAGGTTTGGTCATGTTAAGAGAGACTTTATATTTATCTTATATTTGTAAAAGTATTTTTGTAATTGTCTTTGACCTGGTAATATTATAAGTTCGTGTGAGTGAAAGAGGCTAGATACACTCGTGACCTCTTATCTCTTTCCTATCTTTTTCTCTTTTCTATCTCTGTTTTTCTTCCTCTTTCAAACCCCAAATTAACATTTTATGATTCAATCTTGTATCAAAGCAACTAATCCAACCCTGGCTAGAACAAGTCGTAAAATTATAGAACTCGACGTGACTCGTGAGGTAAAAATGTCGTGCTGATGTCATCTTTGTACAACAACATTAGTATGACATCAACAGTTGCATGGATGTTGATCATCAGTAATCACATGGTTCGACTCGCCTCAGCCTCCTGGTTATTATGGTGATTTTTGCATGATTTTTTTAAGTCATTTGACGATTCCTTCTGATTTTGTGAATGTTTTGTGATTTTCAAAATCCTGGATATCAATTTGGAAATAGCGCCATGGCGCTATTCTTGATGATCAAATCCATCCCCTAGGTTTCTAGTCGATCTTATCCATTATTGGCAATCATTGTTGGAAAGCTCTGAGTTCAATTACAAAGAGTGATAGAATTATTGTTAATGGAAATGCTAGGGGAGGGAGATTGCTTGGATGTTATGTTATGGTAAAAAAATTTATATGCGTTTATTAAATTTGGCCGATCAAATAGAGCATAATAGGAAAAAAAAATGATTTACATAGTAGACTCCAAATAATTAGGATACAAAGAAAGATATTAACCATATTGAAACAATATATACATCTTAAGTCATCACCATCGTACCAAATGAGATTGAATCCATCATCCAAAATAGTTAAGTGAAACATACCTTACTCTCATTTTGAAGAGAAGATGATTTTTCACATATTTATCTACATTTTGTATATATTTTCTCATTAAGATGACTGAGTAGCATGATCACTTTTAACAAGGCTTTAAGTGACAACTTTTGAACTCTTAAATAATCTAAACTAATATACCACTAAATTTTCCTCAAAAGTCAATTTTATAAATCAATTTTATTAGCAGAGGATGTTATACCTGGGCATGAATATAATTTGAAGACCTTACTTTACATAAAGGGAAAACAATTTCATAGCCATCACTTACGGCACAAGCAATCCAAGCTTCCAGGGAGATGAAGACAAACAAATTAGCTGTTCCACGGATGTGGGATTTGCACAATGTTTAGGTGTCCTCCGAGAGATACAATAGGGTTTAGGTGGTGTAGATGCCATCAATCTAAATGTAAAATTGGAGGTCTATCTTTATTACTTTTTCCCGAATGATAAATTTAATTTGGATAGAGAGTCAGCTTTAGAATTTTTGACAGTACTATTCATGTTCTTATAAAAAATAATCAACGTAATGCTGCACTCTACGAAGCACGGACACTTCTACGAATGTGGCATGTCGTGTCGGACATAACTCTCTTTGGACACTCTTTGAACACTCGTAAATTCGTATTCGACACTTTTTTAAACGTGTCTTAATTAAAAAGTTAAATTTATAATGTCATACACTTTTTTGAAACTTGACAGACACTTCAATGACACTTTTTAGACTATCCGAACACGTCATCCTATGTGATGAATTTCTTCATAGTAACAATGTTCTACATTCTTTAAATAGCAAATTATACACACTAAATATGTTTTATAAGAGAAAATATAATTTATTAGTAATATGTTGTATATTTTCAATTACCGCCAAATAAATTATTTATATATTTGACATTTAATAAATATAAAAATATGTAAATTTTTAACATGTTCCAGTTATGTCGTGTTCTGTATTTTTTTGAAAATCTCACTAAAGCCGTTGGGTTATCTTCTAGGGGACACTAACATGCTTCTGATATTGAAAGTAATAACTAATAAGAGTAATTTGTAGGGAACAGTTCAATACCAGAACCAAATTCATATCAGCCATAAATAAACAGTATATATGCATACAATATAATTTAAAAATTATTAGAAGCCTTTGTATCTTCTTCGATAAAGAACGCTTTTGGTCCTCTAAAACCTGCTTTCACTCCTACTTCAAGCCACCAGAATTAAAATGAATATGACATTGTTTATCATAGACATTCCAATATGTAAGGCTGCCACCCTAACTCTATTCTAAGTCCTCAGCAATTCAAGATTACTAAAGCAAACATATTTTTAAATTCCTCACAAATCCAAAAATATTACTACGAATAAAAAGGACAATCTAGTGCACGAAACTCCCACGTATGTGGGGTCCAGGAAGAGAGGCGTACCACGGTAGGTCTATAATACGCAGTTTTACCTTGCATTCGCAAGAGACCGTTTCCACGCCTCTAACCCGTGACCTCCAAGTCACACGGCAACAACTTTATCGTTGTGCCAAAATTCCCCTTCAAAAATAATACTAAGAATACAATAAAAAAAATAAAAAAAGCACTTCAAGCTTGTATCAAAACCTTTAGTTCTTTACTTGAGCCATATCTTGTTTATCCTTGTGTTAACACATTTTCTTCAACTTAAGCCTATATGTGTTTATATCTGTAATAACCATGAATAAGTACAAACAGACAAGGGGGTTTCAGCAAGAATAGCACGGAAGGTTCTTGCACAGAAGTGGGAAGCAGATGCATGTAAAGCGTACTTGCCAACATGATTGTGGTTAAATGTCAGACAATACAATCATGCTTAAACCAATTTATATTAACAATTGCCTTCTTGTAACAGTGAATTGAATGGAACTTTAAGTTGTTTGTTTCAAGCATTATGCATAAAGATACTTATCTTTCTTACCATTTTTTGACATAAAACAAAAGTGGCTATGCACCCTATTAGAGCCCTTTATTGATTCCTACCACTTTTAATGATGATTCTCATTGTGTAGTTGCTTGTTTCTTGATGAACATATCTTTCCACTTTCTTCAAGAATTAATTTCCAGTAGAGGAGACAAAATTATAGGGTGTCGATTTGTGGATAAATTTAGAGCAAGTTTCCCAATTCAAGAGCTGCTGGGTAAATAAGAACCATCAATTTTTTCATCCCAACACAGTACATCATGGTCGTCGACTTGAAAATCAGATCCCTGTGCATCAATATTCAGTAAAAGAAAAAGACGTAGAGTATACATGCCGTGTATCTCTCTTGTCCATTTTGTCAAAACTCAGCTGAAATGCATAACCAAAGCTGAGCCATATTTTTTGGTTATTGAACTGAGGCAACCCTATAATTTATCAGGAGCGACATTCTAAAGGGAGCACTACATATTTTGATTTGGCAATATAAGAAGGGGAAGTCATGAGGGAGCAGATATGATGGAGAATTTATCTTGACCTATCAACTAGCTGCCTAATTTCAATGAAACGAATATTCAAAGAAATTTTAGGTATTTATTTGCTGAGATTCGGTTTCTCTTTCCTAAACATGGGCAAAATTATAATCATTTAAGCCCCTGTTATTTAAGCCACGCAAAAGCAAAAGATTAAACTCGATCGCTTTTTTCCTGAACTAAGAGCTTGATTAACTTCAGGACTTCATTTTGATAGAATTTACAACCATCTTAATATTCTATTGTTTCTTAATAAATTTCCTCTTTTTCTTGCATCTTCAAGCCTTCAAAATCTCATCACCAGTCTCAAACCATACTATTTTGAAACCATATTTCACTCCCATCAGAATCGCTGCTTCATTTTCGAAACACTGGGCTATTGCTAAGCCATAGTATCCCTAAAGAACCCTTCATTTCTATTAAACTTTCAACCATAAAGCCAATAAAAATCAGCCACCACCAAAGGTCAAAATTTCTTTTCGATATGTTGTTTCGATTAGTATGAAAACAAAAACATTTTGAAAACGTTTCGAATGCGTCAAAATTAGAATTGTATGAAAACATATGGTGAAATCTGTGTACTAAAGGCTAATAATTAATTAATTATACATAGAGGGATTTATGTAGCTATTCACATAAAAGAACAAGCGTAAAACTATAAAAAATCAATGTTTTCATAAAAGAACAAGTTTAGAAGTTTACTTAGGCAGAGGAAACTATAGCCATGTATAATTTTTTAAAGAAAATTGTAAAAATATTTATGAAAAAATTAAATTCTTTTCAATAAAATTTGCTTAGGTACATTGCACAATGCTTAGATGTGTTTCGAGAGAAATACTGAAATCTCGTTATTCAACTAGTGTTTGTTTCGGTTGCTTTGGAAATGGAAACGTTTTGACCATTTTGATGGAACAAATGGAAATATTGTTCCTTGGCGACCGCAACATGGCATGTACAATAAGATTAAATTTTCAAATTTTGATGGAAGCAATACTCCCATAGCCTTCTCCAATTGGTATGCTTCAACTGAGGAGTTTTGATTGCTATGACTGGACGAGATGACTGAAGAGCGAGATTTTCTAATAAGATGAAACTTGCAGGGTTGGAACAAATTTGGTGGCATGAAATTGAAGGAGATCTAAGACAATTGGAACTGCCACCAATAAGCATGTGGCAGTGACGAAAATTACTAAATTAGGCTTCAAAAGAAGTATACACCTTCAAATTATCATATAGACTCATCGAGTAACTTGTTAATTCAAGACGTTGCAACATGATGTTTGAGGAGTATATGAAACGAATTGAGGCACTTAAAACTTGAAGACAATTTGTCAAGGACACATGCCGAAAACTTGCTCAATTTAAAGCTGGTTTCAACACTGTTACAAAGAGATAATTGTAATAAGAGCCATGGAATAGGTTGGAGCATGCACTACATGCCATACCAAAGCCTAAAGCTGTTGAAGATAAAATTCCTACATTGTATTGAAAAGGCCAGAGTTGAGACCAAAGAATTCAATATTACTTTTCCTGTAAGAACTAATAAGACCTGTGAAGCACGGTTGCTGGTAGAGGGAACGGGTACAATACGATAAAATCTAAAAACATAAGATACGGGTACGACTGTGGTATGACAATATTTTTTTGATATTTTTTAAATATTCCATTATATATATATACACACACACACACACGTCAAACACAAACCGATTTTCGGTAAGATGCTAGATCACAAAAAATATTAGCAATGCCATCCAAACGCTACGCATTCGACGATCGCTAGTTTGGAGGATAAATGGTGATGCTACTGGGGTTGGAGGACAATTGTTATGGCCTTCATACTTGTTGGTATGGTGTTTTCAGGAATCGCAAACCCTAAGAAAATGTTTCTTATGATTTATTAAGCATACATTAAATTAATCATGTGTTTTGTTTTAACAATGTGTTTTAACTTGTTAGGGATTAAAATCACTTCTACTCCGCTTTTTATATAAAAAAAGGCAACCAATAATTTTATTCTATATCCTTCTAATTTCTATTACTTCAAATATATCCTTAAAGTACCCACTTCCGTGCCATTCACGTACCAAAACTGTAACCAAAACATACTAAAGTCGTACCCATAAATCAATATCAAAATCAAATTCGAAGTTTCCCATACTTCTTTTTGTCATACCCGGTACATATTTAACTGCATTGAAGTCGTATCCGCACCAGGTACATACCTTATATGCATACGACAACACATTTGAAGTACTTGTGCTTCATAGAGCATCACAGTGCAGATTACGCTGTTGGGGTCATTGAAATGTATAGGAAAGTTGTTAGAATTATTGCAGAGAGCGAGAGAGAAAAAGAGGAAGAGAGAGAATTATAATAACAATGAATGAGAGAACAACAACTTAGGATTTACACCCTATCACTTGTTATTTCTAATAAAACAAAGAAATACAAAAAGTATAATAATACCCTCAACTTAACACTCCCCCTCAAATTGAGGCATAGATATTTTTCATGCCCAATTTGCATACAATGGGTTGAAACATTTTACTATTAAGCTCTTTAGTAAAAATATCTGCTAATTGATCGGCAGATTTCACAAAGGGCATACATATTGATCCCTGACACAATTTCTCCTTGATAAAGTGTCGATCA
>JAOTRH010481479.1:0-25361 GCA_034768845.1 Heliamphora exappendiculata | reverse complement strand
AAAAGAGAGAGATGACAGAGAGGAGAGAGAGACGCCGCACGCCACCGCCGCCGCACGATGTCGGGTCACCGTCGGATCTCTCTCCTCTCTCTCTCCCTCTGCTCTCTCGTTCTCTCCTCTGCTCTCTCGTTCTCTCCTCTCTCTGTTCTCTCTCTCTCCACCCCTCTTTCTTTGCGTGCGGCGTAGGGCGGCGGTCTCTGCCGTCTCTCCCCTCCCTTCCATCTCTCTTTCTTTCTTTGCTCTTATATATATATATACACATATATATATAGATATATATAAGTGGATGTTTAGGGTTTGGGGGGTGATTTTGGTTTTGGGGTGGTTACATATGGTTTTGGATTTGGGGGGTAGTTTTGGTTTTGGGTGGGTTTTGGAGGGTGGTTTTAGTGGTGTTTGAGTGATTTTCGTTAAATAGTTAACGAAAATTTAATTCTTTGATTAATTTGATATAAAAATTAAACTTGATGAGATGTTAGTGACATTTTAGAAATTACAGAGAGGTAGTTGATGTTTTGGTAAACCTCAGAGGAGGTCAGTGTAATTTACTCTTTTTTTATTAAAAAGTAAGGGTGTAAAAACGGCTCGAGGCCCAACCAAGGCCCAATACCGGCCCGGTCCGTACTGTGCATTTTTTGGACATGGGTCGCCCCCAAGCCCGTGTGCTGAGCTGGGCCGGGCTGAGCCTGCTCGAGGCCCGCCCACCCACAGGCTCGACCCTAGGCTTGAGGCAAGCCTGCCCACGGGCCCAGGCACGGGCTAGTCGTTGGGCCTGGCCCGCCCAGTCCCCCACCCCCCCAACAGTCAGTATTTAAAAATGGATGGCTCGGATCAATTGTGATTTAAAATCAATGACCCAAATTTTTTGAACATTGGGCACGGCCAATGGCTAGTTATTTTGTTGTTTACAAATTTTTTCTATAAATAGGAGTGCATATTTCACATATTTTTCAACCAAATATTTATATTCTCTCTACTCTTTTTATCTAATTATTCGGTGATATTCGAGTTTGGTAATATTCGAGTTCGGTGCAATTGTTGGCGAATTAAGGAGTAAAAATCAAGAATCAAAATCAAGATCAAAACACAAATCGATCGAGATCAAGATTAAAGATCGGAGTTCCTTAGTTCGATTCGCTTTATTTTCTGTAATTTAATTTATTTGTTGTAATATTTAATTAAATTTTGAATATATTTTTTAAAATTCTAATTAATTTCTTTAAAAAATTTTATTTTATTTTATTTTTAATTTTTCTAAATTCAAGTCTCTATTATCTAATTTATCAATTTTATTTTAAAATTTTATAATTTTTTTTATCGATAGATCCAAATATTTTTACCGTTTATGAAGAAGAAAATATTTTCACATTTTCACCTAGTGATTCTAATCCTACTCCCACTGCTTCTATTCCTAATCCACCAACTATTTCATCAACATCTGCTGGTGCATCTGCATCTACATCTGTAGGTTTATTTAGAAAAAAAATTTCAAATGCGTTGATATTTTTTAAAAAACTTCTTGAAAAAAATAATGATAGTACCATTACTGTTAAAACAAAATATAAAATTTGTAATAAACTACTTTCGAGTCACACATCGAGTGGCACTAGCCACTTACGTAGACATTCTGATAGTCACCTTAAAAATACACCTCTTAATCTCACTTCACAAATGCAAATAGATAGGAGTGTAACTGGTAATATTATTAATTTTTCGTTGAAACTTACCTGCACACAAAATTCTGTTGTTAATTATATAACAAAACAGAAACAACTATTTTCAATGAGTGAACAACCGATATTTGAAGAAATGATACAAATCGAATTTGTTCTACAATTTCAATATTTTTCTAGAAATACTATAAGAAATAAAATTTTAAGTAGATTTGATAAAATTAAAACCGAGTTGATGGATTTATTTACAAATTTAAAAGAAAATTTTTATTTAATTTCTGATTTATCGACAGCTAAAAATGCTCAAAAATTTCAATGTATCACAGCACATTTTATAGATAATGATTATAATTTATGTAAAAGATTTTTTATTTAAAATTATAGAATTTTTCTATACCATTCATTCTTTAGGTATAGTTATTAATCAAGAACCAGTTTTGTGGAGCATTGGATCAAAAATATTTGTTATTACTTTATATAATGCTTTCTATAAAAATAAATATGTTAATTATTTAAAACGTAATTTACAGATTATATTATTTGGTTCTTTATTTCATATTCGTTATTTCGCACATATTTTAAATTTAATTGTTAAAGAAGGACTTAAATATTACAATGAATCTCTTGAACGAGTTAGATTAGCAATAAAATGTATAAATAGTGGTGTCAGAAGAGTTGATATGTACAAAAAAATATGTCAATAAAAAAATATAAAATGTAGAAAATTACAACATGATATAGAAATTAGGTGGAACTCAATATATAATATATTACAACTAGCAATAAAACAAAAAAAATAATTAATTTAATTTTTAAAAATGAATATGAAAACTAATTTTACTCCACCAATACTTAGTAATTAGGATAATTTAAATATATATAAAAAAATTTATAAAATTTTTGATCAAGTAACAAAATTATTATTTTTATTTGCACTCCTACTATTCCATTAGTTTTACTGCAATTAAAACAAATTATCGCAATATTTGATGAATTTTTAATCAATCCAAATTATTATCAGATGATATTTAGTATGAAAGATAAATTTAACAAATATTATAATAAAATAATATATATTTTTGAAATAGTTTGTATACTAGATCCTAAGAGTAAAAATATTAATTTATAATATTTAAAAAATATATATTTATGGTAATGCAAACCAATTTAAACTAATAAATAAAATACTTAAATATTTATATGATGGATATAAAACTCATATAATACCATAATCAATACAACCCGCGATTAAGACTTCATCTCAAAATCGTAGCGATGATTAGTCTATAATAAAAAATAGACGACTTTCTGACATTCATAGGAGTTCTATCACAGAATTTCAACGTTATTTTGATGCTGTAGAAAATTTAGATGTAGATAATTTTGATATTTTAGATTATTGAAAATAATACGAGATGTTATGGCCAATATTAGCCGCGATAGCTCATAATATACTTGTCATTCCTGTCTCTACAGTTGCTTTGGAGTCAGCTTTTAATGCAGGTGGACGGGTACTAAACGACTACATATCCAGACTCACTCCGGAGATGGTTCAAGTATTAATGATTACACGGGATACAATTCACGCATCGAAGAGGTATCAAGAAATGAACGATAAAAAAAAGACTCGACGCAGACATAGAATCTATCATCTCTGGAATGCCTGAAAAATTATCTGGTTCAGACTAATTTTTTTAAATTATTTGTTGCATATATAAATATTATTTCTTTATATTTGTAATTTTATATTTCATTTGTCATGTATGTTAAGTAGAGAATAATACAAATGATTGTTAGACTTGTATGTGCCAACCTAGTTGAAATATACTTAACCTATAGTGATGCAATTTTTTTATATTTTAACATGTACAATACACTTAAAATGTATAAAATTGTTCACATTTAATTTTTGATTAATAAAATTTATATCGCGTTTTATTATTTCAATTGTTCAAGTTTATTGCATTTAATTGTTCAACTTATAGTTATAATAAATTAATAAACTTATAATAATAAAAATTATAAACTTATCAATTAATAATAATTTTATAGTAAATAAATACATAAATAAATTATAAAATAATAAGTTTACTATAAACTTATAAATTTATAGTTTAATAACTAATCAAATAATAAAGTTATATTTTTATAATATAATCAACTAGTAAGTAGTTTATAATTTAACTTAAAATTTTAAAACTTATTATTATAAGTAAAGAATAAGTTAGCTTATAATATATAAATTAATAAATTATTAATTATAAATTTATATAATATAATAAAATTTAAGCTTATAATTTTTAATTTAACTTAATATATTAAATTACCATTGTATTATAAATTTAAATACAAAAAAAATCACAGGCTTGATCAAGCCCGCCCAGAGGCTCGGCCCGAGGCTCGAGTCCGTAGCCCAAGCCTGAGCTCTTTACTCATAGGACTTGGGCCGACCTCCGGACAAAAAAATTCGGTCCGGTCCGGCTCGAAGATTTGACAAGAACTCGCCGGGTCCAGACGGGGCTTGGCACACCCAATTCGCGGTCGGGCCGGGATCAAATTACACACCCACTAAAAAGGTAATTTTTTTTATTTATCAAAATATTAATAAGCCTTGTTTGAGAAAATATTATTTATTAATTTATTGGCTTATTTTTGCTCATTTTATCTTAAGCAACAAAGAATTTAGTTTATTGGCTTATTTTTGTTTATTTTTGTTTTTTTAAAATTTTTTTATATTTTGATTAAAAATGTTTTTTTTTTGGGTTCGTCTCAATTAGAAGAATTTAAAAAATATAATAATTTAAATAATTAATTAAAAAAATTTACTAATGACAAAAACTTAACAAAGTAAATAAATTAACAAGTTAAATTCTATCTACTCATATTTAGATATTTTAAAAATTAAAAAATAATAATTTTTTAGAAAAAGTATTGTACGAAAGTCAACTTCCTTATAAAACCTTTCCGAGTGAAATGATTGCGTTTATGGTTTTGTTAACTTTTTCCTTCAACTTTTTCTCTTTCCCTCAGATTCGGGAGAAAGGTGACAGGACAAGTGACGACACCCCAATTACCCATCGCCTGCAGGGAAAAAATTATTAAATACTTTCAAAGTATTTTAAAATATTACATAAATAATAAAATATGATATTTTTAATAAATAAATAATTATAATTTATACAATATGAGCTATTTTTTATCTACTAATCACTAAACAAAAGTAATTTATTATTTTTTTTATTGTAAAATTTATTTTTACTATATTAAATAAAAATATTATATAAACTTACTACATAAAATTTAAAAAACAGTGAATAATTGCAGGAGAGACACCTCCCGTGCAAAAGAGGCTAAAAATAAGGATAAGTTGGGTAAATCACACCTAGACCCATTACATTCTTATGATATATCACTATTTTTTCTTTTATTCTTAAAAATATCACAATAATCTTTTATTTTATAAAATGTGTAACAATTTACTTCCTCCGTTAGTTAACTGTCTATTGACCCAACGAAAAAAAATAATACCAACAAAAATATAACTAAAAATGACTTTTTTCTCCTCCGTCTCTCTTTCCCACTCCATTGCAACAAACTCACCAGACCTAGCTTTCCCTTCGCCCTCTGTATAGTCATCCATGGCTTCCCCTTGACCATTAATGCCGTGCATGTGTTTTTATGTGTGTTGAGATCTCTTCCCTTTGAACGGATATGGCAACAAAAGTGTTCCTTTGACATCAAAATCCAACTCTGACGACCTAATTTCATCGAAATTTCAAAATTCAACTCCGACGACCTAATCTTAACCCTCTTCTCCATTGCCAACTCCGACGACCTTCAAATCCTACTAAACATCAAAACCGCTATTCAAAACCCCAACACCCACATATTCAATTCCTAAAAATCCACCTGTTATATACTTAATTTTACTAAAATCACCAACAACCCCCATGGATTTTGAATCACCCCTTCGATTTAGAATCACCCTACCGTCCCCTTAGAATCACCCCAACGATTCCCAATCCACCTCACCGATGCCACCCACTACCACCAGCAGTGCCGCCCCTTCGTAAACTCAGGCAAATGCAATAAATAGCTTCTCCTCCCACCAGCGTTGCCCCTTTTTGCCGCCACCCTTATCACCATTGCTGCCCCTTTCAAAAACCATCACCACACCATCGCCGCCCCTCTCTCTCTCTCTCTCTCTCTCTCTCAGGAAAGAAATGGAGAAATGGGAAACAACAAGGGAAAGTAGGAAATCCTCCACCGCTCCACCGACGGCATTGCCTTCGAACAATGTCCGTCCCTCTCCTCCACCTCTCTCTCTATTTCTCTGTAACCCACAAGGGAAAGTGGAAAACCCTAATTAGAGGCTAATTTCTGGTAATTTAGAATCATCCCAACCTTATATCACAATAGAAATTGGAAGCTTGAAGCGACGAAAATGGCGAAGACAAAAACAATAGAAATTAGGAACTTCAAGCGACGAAAATGACGAAATCAAAATCTCAATTGGACATCATAGAGGAAATTTACAGAAGCTTCAAGCTTCAAACAAAATCAAACGGTGGTGGTTTTGAGGTTGCTCCGAACTCACCGTCGCTACAGAACCCATTGGAGGCGATGAGGATTTTGTTCATTTGGGGGATATCTTGTGTGGTTGTTCATTTGGGGGATATCACGTATGGCTATTGATTTAGAGTGTACACTGTTCTTCTCCTATCGCCTCGTTGGTTTGCTGTTAATTTGTGGCTGTTGATTCAGCATTTTGATTTTTCTCATCAATAGGGTGATCTTCTCTTTCACTTGGAGAAGATTGGGATGGGGAACGACAAATTCATGAGGGAGAAAAAAGAAAAGGATGATACCAATGATTGCTGGGGTTGCGGCTGATGGCTTTGGGATCGCCAGTGTGGGTAAAGAGAGGGATGAGAGAAGATTTTGGGGTGACAGTAGTAATATTAGTAAGGATATCATGGTCATTTTAGTTTTACCGGTGTTATCTGTCGGATGTGTAGTGTCATTTTAAAGAATAAAAAGTAGACAGCGATATATGATAAAAATGTAAGGGGTCTAAGTGTAATTTACCTGGATAAGTTTAGTTACGCTAATAGTCTGGGATAGCTTTTAAACTGTTATTTTTTTGTTTTTGTTTTTTGCAAAAAAATCAGTTTGTAGGTTATTCTATTTGGTTTAAAAAAGAATTAACTATTTTTTTTACTTTTTAATTCAAGAAAAAAATTAATACATATTTTAAATATTTTAATTTTTTTCAAATAAAATTATTATAATATTCTTACTTAAGAAAATCAAATTTACTCACATAAAAATAAGTCGTGCTAATATCTCAAACACTAGGATTTAAATGCTAAAAATAAAGTTATTTTAGACATTTTAATAAAAAAAACTACTACAAAAAAATTATCTCGAACAATCTTATTTTTTTTATTCTTTTTTTTCTAAAAAAATTAAATCTCTTAAAAATCAAATTTTTTTTGACTTAGCTTTTTTTAAGATTTTTTGCTTAATAACTTTTAAAAAAATTTAATTGTTGGCTTTCAACTGTACTCAAATTTATTTTTTTACATCTTTTTGCATTTATTTTTTTTTTAAAAACCAAAAAATCAAAACACTTACAAAAAAAAAAGTTAGGCCAAACACAAACTTAGGCCCGATTAGCAACTAGCTTAAATTTAATTTTTTTGTTTTTTTTTATATTTTTATCCTAAAAGTTATATTTGATTTAAAGTAAATTTTATAGTAAATTACATTTTAAGTTAGTTTTTTTGAAATGAGTTGTTTGATTAAGAAATTAATTTTTTAATTTTTTTTGTTCAAAGTAGATAATTTTATCTTTTTATATATTTGACATTACCAATTATGGTTTCGTTTGACAACCGACTTTAAGTCGTCTTAAAATTAGACTCTTTATCTTTTTATTTAAAATCCAAAAAATATAGAAGCCTCATTTTTTAAATCAAAAGTTTTAAGCCTTTTTTTTTCTTTTTACATGATTTTTTTATATTTTTTAAAAATATTATTACTTTTATTATACAAATATATTTTTTATAAAATATTTTTAAAATGTATTTATCAAAATTTATTAAACAATATCCATATTGAATATAAAATTATCTAAAAATAAATTTTTAAAAGTTATAGCGACTTTAAGCAAAAAATTTTGCCTTTTCACTTAAAGTTACTTTTAAGCTTTTGGCTTAATAGTACCCCATACCTCTCTCAAATGATATTTTAGCTTTTAAGATTTAAAGTGACTTTAAGCAAAAAAACCCGACTTACATCAAGGTTAACAAACGAAGCCTATATATGTCGGTAGTGGTAATAAATAAGTTATAAATAAATGATATTAATTTATTTTAAAAATAATTAAAATTTAAATAAAATATTCTAAGAGTTGGTAATTAGATTTGACTGTTTGGCTTTCTTGCCAGAAGGACTATGTTAATATTTTATGTTTTTAGCCAAAAAGTAAAAAGTTAAAGTTATAAATCAGGCCATAAAAGTTGTACTATCATTCTATTTATTCTATTTTAATTTTTTTTTAAATTAAATTTTAAGTTATACTGTTTGGTATCTCTAAATAAATAATTTATCTTTTTATTTTAAATTAAAAGCCTATACACATTCTAAATACATTCATTTTTTTGAATAAAATAATTATAATACTCTTAACTAAAAAGTCAATTATACTCACAACAATGACAAAGTGCTAATATTCCAATTACTATGACCTCGTTTGGCAACCAACTTTAAGTTAGGCTGAATATATTTTTGTTTAAAGCCAAAATAAGCTATAAGTCAAAATAAATTTTAAGAAAAAATAAATTTTAAATCTGGTTTCTTAACCTCAACTTTATGCCTTTTAGTTTGTTTTGTTTTGCCTTTTTGCTTACCTAAAATGCTTTTGTATATTTTTTGAAAATATTATAAATTTTATTATTAACATCTATTTTTTTATAAAAATTATATATTTAAAATTTACTTATCAAAATTTATCAAATAAGAACCAAATTAAATATAAAATGATAATAAATTAAAAAAAATATCAACTTCTTCCCAACTTCAAGCTTTTTGCCTTTTGTCTTTTTGTCGTTTGACTTAAAATTACTTGTCTATTTGTCGTTTGACTTAAAGTTACTTGAAACAAAATTCTTTTAAATTATTATTTTTCGATCACCTATATGATTAATCAAATGGATTTTTTATTTATTTGACTTAAAGTAACTTTAAGTAAAATTGCCAAACGAGCCCTATAATTTAAAGTAAGGACATATTAGATATTTAAAAAAACATTCTTAAAAATATCTAGAACAATCCAACTTTTTATTTTTTCTGTGTTGTTTTCTAAAACAGTTAAACACTTAAAATCAAGTTTTTTAAATATCCTAAATAGGAGCTAATTGTGCACTAAAAAACACTAAAAAAATGTTTTTCATTTTTAAAAATATATTAAAAAGTGTGAAAATGTATTAAATATTATTTTAGTAAAAAGTTTATTAAAAGTGTCCGTGTTAGTAGTTTTATTTTGAAAGTACTACAAGGGAAATGATCAATAATTATTTTATTGCCCTTGTGTCTGTGAATTTTATGATCAATCTCATAGCAAATGATCCTTTCTATTTTAGTTTTCTGTCAGTTTGGGTGAAGACAATTTGGGCGTGGCCATGTTAGGACCATTATGGTTGCTAAACTCACCAACTGCAAAACAATTTGCTGTGAATTTGGGTGAGGCCGTCCGACCTAGCAATGTTCACGAATAGTTAATTTATTTCTTAACTAGGTATAATTTGTGCCTAAAGGTATTGTTAATATATATATTTTTAAAATTATTTAGTAGCTTGCAATGACGACTGAAGTTATAAGGAACAAAAAAATATTTAAAAAAATAACAGTAGCAGATCAATAAATTGTTTAAATACTCAAATTAAATAATAACAAAATAATTAAAAAATATACAATTATCATATCTTAATTGGTAGTTATACTTGAATTAAATAATAACCGATCAAAAAGACAAAAGTTTCAATAAACTTCATCTTACCGTTAGATTGTTTAGAAAAAATAGGAAGCATTGGATCAATAGATATATGTCACATCAACTATTGTAACTTGTTATATAAATATTTAATGATGGGGTAATGTTGAAAATGTATAAATTTAATCTCATCCCTTATGTGCAAAATTAATTTGTTTTAAAATATACCCTTATCTAATTGTATGCAAATCAAACACGTTAATATTAATCTCACTTATGTCTTCTTCAACCTTGACATATTGCTCTCTCTTTACCATTAATTCAGACATACTGGCTACTGCTTGCTTGGTCAGAGACTATCTCAGTCGACTCTGAGATGGTAATCCATGGTTGAAAGATGCCACTGCCAACTGCTCACTGAAATCTTCAATTTCATTGTATGCTTCCCAATAACGCCGTGCATAATCTCGAATAAATATACCTTCATTCTTTCGAAGAGAAAGTAGCATGTCGAAGCTCTTAAGCTACCTACTGTTGGTGATAAACTAAGCAGTGAAAGATTTAGCCAACTGCTGCCAGTTGACCACCGAATGAGGTGCTAACTTATGAAACCAACTGTGGGCCATTTCCCCTAAGCTGGAGGGAAATATGCAACAAAGGAGCGCATCGTTCCTATTCTAGAGTGTCATTGCTTGTCTATATTAACGGATATGATTTACTGGATCTATTTTGCCATCATACAACTCGAACTTCGGTGGGAAGAACTTACATGGTGAATCTGCATTCTCGATCACTTAGGCCAATGGTGAGATCGAGATTTGCTCAAAGGCTTTCCTTGCTACTTCTTGGGTTGTTCAGCCACCGACTTGTTGCATTATGGAGTCTGTCATTCTTTCTAGCCATACCCGAAGATCTTGGTTAGGATCTTGTTCAGGCCTAACTCTCTTTTGAGGGGTTGGCCAAGCAGATTTTGCCCTAGTAATTTCTATTTGCCGAGTACTTCTTAGGCATTCTTCGAGTACCTTGCGTCTTTTTCTTTGGGGGTAATTTTGGCTATAAGATTACGAGCTCAGCTCGAATTCTTCTTGTTCAGGAGTATCTCATAGCCTTACACGAGAGTCCCTTTCAGCCTCCTCTCTTTGAATCCTCTACCTGAGTTCCTCAATTTCTCTATCCGCGCATCATTCTCTCCTCTAGATCATCAATGATCCTCTCTCATTGAGCTAGCCTTTCTTCCATCCTCTCTCTTTTCTTTTGAAGATGGGGAAGAGGGCCTTTTTCCCTAGAACTTGTAGTAGAGTAATGCAATTGCCTCCCACCATGAGAGGCATCACTCCTGCTCCTTCGGACCTCGTGTGGGGCTCTGATCACCCTAGGTCGATCTGGCGCCACTGGTATTAATCTCCGAGGGACATCTTCTTGCCCCTAGCATGACTTCTAGCAGCTCCGGTAGAGGTCTGGCTCATGATTTCTTGGTTTGAGATCGTCATTCCTACAAACGACGCCAAATTGTGCATGTTAAAAACTGTTGGCATAATCAAAACCAATTTGATTGGCTTATTTTAGTGATCCCGAACAGAATGAGAGAGCCGAACTCCTATTACTGAACTCGTTGGTGGTTTTTGGTACTGTTCCCAAACTCCTATAAGGCAAGAACACCATTAGTACTTTCTAACCAGGTTTGATCAGAAAGTACTCCGACGTTCAAATTAGACTTCTCTCTGAGAGAATTCTAAACAAGAACTGGGTTTAGAGTTACATACCTAGGTGCTTAGAGTGCCTACCCTTTTATAGGGGTCAAAACTATGGTGACTGAGTTCTTTTGAGACTCTGCCACTTATTCTTACTCTTGATTTATTAGAAATTTTGTCTTATCTTTAGGTAATTTTGGTTGCCATAAATTGCTTTTTTTTTTGTCTTTTTCCGAACTAATTGTAGTAGGGATAGGGGCACTTGGGCAATTATTCTGCTTAAGCTAGATCTTCTGGCTTATCTCCTTTTAAGGGGGTTGGTTGGCATTGACTGCCTTTTTGGGCCAATCGAGTTCAATTTGTGTGGAGTTGGGCCTTTATTTGGGTCGAGATTGTTCATGCGCTTTCACATATGATGGCCGAGATTGTTCATGGGCTTTCATATATTTATTGGGTTAGAAAATCACACAATGTCAATTATCATTAGAGGGTGTAGTAGAAGGCAGAAGGACGTGACCTTTTTGGTGGAAGGTGACCTTTTTGGTGGAAGGTTCATGGAGTGGGCATCTAAGAAAATGGTGTTTGGCGTTGAAGTGATGGGCCGCTTGTACCAAGTAATTCCGTGCCTTCCCAACAAATCGGAAGGTCCATGGCCAATGTGAAATGAAAATCCATCAAAGTCAACAGTTGAAATGCAATCATATGTGGTCAAGATTGGAGTCTCCATGATGCCAAACAATTGCAATAATGTGAAGATTTCACGTGATTAATTTGATTACTTCAATTTGATCCATAACCGACGTTGATTAATAATTGTTCAAGTACACGTACAAGCAAAACAAGAGGTGTTTACGATTTTGTTTAGTTTAATTTTAAATTAAATTAAAAATTAAATTATTTTGAATAATTTTAAGAATTTAAGAATTAAAATTAAATTGTATATATCATAGAATTGAACCAAAGTTACTAAATCAATAAACAGCGATTCGATTCTGATTTGGAACCGCAGTTTTAAAGACACATATTTGTTGCATGCCTATTTTATATTAAAATATTATATATTTATTTGCTTTTTTTTTTAAATTAAATTTTTACTATTTTATTTATATTATTGTACTTTACATTTTATTTTGTCACTTGTTTTTTTATATTCTTACAAAAAGATATTACTATTTTTATAAATTACAAATTATATTATATTACTTTTTCATCTATTACTAATAGTTTATGAATTATATAATATTACGATGTTATGAGAAAAATATAAAATTAAATAATAAAATAAAAAAAGAGTAGATATAAAATAAAATAAATAATATTTTTAAGTTTTTTTATATATAATACATAATATAAATAATATTAATAGACAACAGATTGGTTCAGTTCCATATAATTTTTTAAAATTTAATCCGTAAATCAAACCATAAAAAACGATTCTTAATTATTTAAAATCGAAATCAAATTGTTCACTCAAAAAATATAATCAATTCATACCATTTGAATTAATTCGAACTAATTTAACAATTCTAACGATTTTTTAAATACTTCTATATCGCATTCCATCAATTGTTATTGGTTTGTACGTACAATTTTAAATGAAGATTAATAATCTAATTATTTAATTTTTTATTATTTTAATTCACAAAAAAATATTAGGTACCTACACGGCCTATAATAATTTTTTAAAAAGATTTATTTTTTATCTCTTATGTTTTTTTTTCTTTTTAAGTTAGTTATTACAACATAAATAATAAAATTATATATTATTTTATAATAATTAATTAAAATATTCGATTAGATAAATATTTATGTTGTACTTAGTTACTTATTATTGGATAATATTATTTTAAAGTATAAAAAATATTTTGTTATAAGAAATTTAAAGCGGTATACGATATTTTATCGGTATTAATACATACCACACTAATAAAAAATTTGATAGTATATGATTATAATTTCAAATAAAAGATGAATTTTTGTTTAAATTATAAATTTATAACTTAAAATAAAATTTATATTTATTAATTTAAAATAAAAAATTATAAATAAAAACCTCCCAATTTAGAATAGATGGTACCACACCCAATAAATAAAAACTAATATTTATGCAATAACAAACACACCGTTGTCACAATCCAAATCACTCACTTCAACGCCTCGTTTGACCGTTCAAATTAATAATAAAAAATGTATTATTTTATATGATAAAATTTTTATAGAATTAGGACCGAGGAGATGATTATTAATGTAAAGTTCCCTTTAGTATTATATATATTTTATATTTAATCAAATTAAATATTCAATAAATATATAATTATTTCACCTCTTTTAGCCACTTTTTCTAATTATCACATTTGACTATTATATTTGATAACTATTTTTAACAATCTAACATTCGACTATTACATACGGCCACCACTTTTAATCATTATTTTTGATTACCATTGCTATATCTTATTATTATTACCGATAAATACCTCCAGTCACCACCTCAAATTACTATTTTTCAAATTTTTTTGTGTTAAATATATTTTTATTTTAATTTTTTAAATAAAAATAAACAAAAAATTTAATTTTTTTATTTATTATAAATAAAAAAAATGTAAACATTACCAAACCGGCCTCTAATGTCTTGTTTGAAAAGTCGAAAAAAACTATCCTTTTGTCAAACAGCTCAAACAACAAAAAAGCCATTTCTTAAAAGTTAGATTAGAAGTTAAAAAGCCAAATATCCCCGTGTTTATATTCATAGATTTTAAAAGGAATATATATATATATATATATATATTAATGAAAAGAAATTTTTTATCAAGAGAGTTCTTAAAGGGCCACGTGACGAATATTAAAAAGTTTGCATTTTTAATTTTTTTTATTTTTAAATTAACAAAAAAAAATCTACAAAAAAAGAACTAATCTAAATATTCAGTGTGAAAGAAAAGAAAAAGTAAAAAATACTTGATTAATGGTATTTAAAAGAAAAATCTTTTCTTGGAGATTTTTTAATTTTTAAATATAAAATTAACAATATATATTTTCAAAATGAATAATCTACATATTTAGTGTAAAGAAACAAATAAAAAAACAATTACTGTTTAAATCAAAAATTTTGAAAATTTTTGTAGGCAAATCAAATGGTGATTTTCTTTCAGGATTGAAAACTTTATTTTATTTTTCTTTTGTGATTAAAAAAATTTAACCCATTAAAAGACTTATAAAATATTTCTTCATTAATACTTTTTTTTTCCATTAAATTATTTGATTAAGAGTGTTTTTCCTCAATCTTATAACAACTATATGTTTATGGTCAAATTTTAATATTCAAAACTTAAAAAGATATTTTATAAAATTTTTTCTTAAAAGTGAATTTCTAACGAATTTCATTGAAAGAATTTTTTAAGTGATTTGCTTAAAAAATATTTTCAAAGAGATTTTCTTAGAAGAGAATCAAGTTTATGTTAGGATATCTTTTAGAAATTCAGTAAAGTACATTTTTATTAAAGTGTTTTAAAAAAAAGTAACTATACTTTTTCCATTTTAATTTTTAAATTTTGACTAATTTTTTTTTATTTTTTTAATATTTTAAAATTAGAAAATTTTAAAAAATATGAACAATCAGGCTACATTTGAAAAAAAAACTATAGATGAATTTTTTTATACATTTTTAACTATAATAAAATCTTAATAATTAACCAGAGATAATGACAGATCAATAAATAAGAAAAATTATTTTTTTAATTCATTCATTTTCTGTATTCATATTGTAAAAATATAAATAAATAAATAAAAACACAGTTAGATTAATTTGTTCAAATTCTTATTCAAAGAGACAAAATTTACTTAATTCGCAATAGAAGGCGCATAAGCTATTCTATTTGGTTCAGGACGAGTTTATTCAATTCGATAAAATTTAGAAATTAGATGAGAGTGGGACAATCGTACTTAACACATCAAATATTTTAAAATTTTAAAATTAAAAAAGAAGACAATTATTTTTTATTTTAAGATAAAAATGATATTTTTATTATTATCTATAAAAAAACTAATAAAATATTAAATAGAGAAGTATTGTTACTTTGAGAACTTCAGACCTCTACTTAGTGTAGAATGAAAACAAACAATATATTTAAAGTGAGTGCAGAGGCAAAGACGGAAAAAAAATTCACCATGTTCCTCTCCTACCATCCTACCACTACAAGGAGAGATATATAAAGAGTAGAGAAAAATTAGAATGATTTATAAATTGCGAGTGTTAAAAATTTATAAATAATAAATAATTTAATAGAACTTTTAATATAAAATCTTTAATATTATTAAAAATATAAACATTTATAAAAGTTAAATATATTTATTTAGTTGATAAGCAAAAAAAATCTTTCATATTAAAAGAAAACTTTAATTTGATTTTATAATTCTAAAACATTTATTTTAATAGATAGATGGTTGAATACTTAAAAGAATTATATATGGTAACCTATTTATTAGAGTGTTAAAGTTAAAACAAAATATATTTAATAGAATTCATCCCATTATTTTATATTGTTTATATTTTCGTAAAAAACTAATAAAAATAAAATTATACTTTATATGATGAATTTAATTAAATTACACTATTTAAAAAAATTCTTAATATTTTAAATATTATAAAAATATAAAATAATATATTTATAATTTATAATTTTTATCCTGTGCATAGAACGGGTTTATGCTAGTTCTTATATAAACATAAGTTCAATCATGGTCGGTTGCTTGCGGATTTTGAGTTCCAATGGAAGTTCGTAATTTGGTGTCTTAATAAATTTTAAAATAAATTTTAAAATTTAATTATAAAAATTTAAGTAATAAAATATGTTTTTAATCATATTTCAACAAAATTTAATTTACACAAAAAATAAAATACAATATAGTACCATTTATACATTATGCTTTTAACTTATGTGTTATAAGTTTTTTAATAATAAAATATTTTTCCTGGTCCTCCCATGACAGAGCCCCTTGAATAACTTTTATAAATTCTTTCATTTTGTGTTTGATTAAAAATAAAATCAATAATTTAGGATTGAAAAGTTTTGGCTTATGTATATTTTAATCTTAACTTTTTTTGTTTTTTTTTTTACATTTTATTTGTATTATTTAGCATTTTAAATGTTTGAATTATTTTAAAGTTATATAAAATTTTGGGACTTAAAATAATATTAAAATTATTATAACTTAAAAAAATTAACAAAAAATAAGTAGAAGGACTTTAACTTAGACACCAAAAAAACACAAATAACAATAATTACCAATAATAGTGATCCATCTAAACTCATTAATATGAAATAAATTTAAATATATTTATATTAATTTTAAATTCCCTAAATTAAAAAAAAATCAAGAGCCTTAAACGGCCACTTTGCTCGCCTTTTTCCAAGATTGACCATGAGCTCAATCGATAAAAGGTTGACGATAAAATTTTACCAATTCATTATTAGAGTTTAAAACCAAAATAAACTTTGGGGCAAGCATTAAACCTCGTTTGGGATGTCTAATAAATTAAGTTTTTTGTTTAATATTTTTTCTATAAATGGATGATAAAAAAGATGAACCGTTTGGGATAACGTAATTCTTGAATTTTAAAAATTATTTTGTGATGTCAATAGTTTGTTGCTCTTTGAGAGTAGAATTAACTTTTTTATTGAAGGAATTAATGTCATTTCGTAAAATACCTTTTGAATTGATTTAGTTGTGAATAGGCTTTTTTTTTTTTTTTTTAGAAGAAGGAAAAGAAAAAAACTTAAAAAACTTTTTTACAAAACAACCCTTTAGTATAGGTTAGAAATTTCAAATCTCCTTTGGCTTCTAATTATGAGAGCTAATTTTGTGCATTTAAGTTTCCTTGGAGATGTTTGAGATTTTAAACTTTTCAGACGTTTAGTTTTTTTATAAAAAAAAAAAAAAAGAGGTGTAAAAAACTTAAATAGTTTAGCATAATGTCAATTTTTGCCTTTTAAGGTTGTTTGAAATAATTATTTTTTTGTTCAAATATTAATATGCTATAAATTTATACATACTTATAAATTAAAGTATTTGAAATAATTCTTTGACTTTTTAACCTTTTAAATATAGAGCTAACTTTCATTGAGTTTATTATTATTGTTTTATACGTTAAAGAAATTAAATTATTTGACAAATGAGTAGAATTTTCTTTTCAAATGTATAATAAAACTTTTAAATATATTAAGGGTGTGACTTAAGCATGCGTTTGGTCTAATTTTTTATGAGTTTTTTGTCTTTAGTATGAAAATTTTAGTATTAATTCAAGTAAGTATAATTTTTAGATTCATCTCACTGTGAAAAATCAAAAAAGTAAGATTTTGTAACCAAAATAAAAAATTTTAAAAAAACAAAAAAAAGTCAACTTAACAACTTTTTTGACTTTTTGTGATTTTTTTTCAAATTTAACCTAAAAATATATATACTTTTTAAAGAACTATCATCACCATAAATCAAAAAAATAAAAAATTTAAATTCGAGAACTTATATTTTGTCATTAGTCCTAAGACTCTCATCAACTTTTTGAATATTTCACGAGGTTCTAATTTTTTAATTTATTGATTATTAAGATAGATATGCCCTTATCCCCAAGAACATAATTCACGCCTTCAAATTCAGAACCGTTTTAGTTCTTTCCCTTCGAAATTGTCGTCTTCGTCGTGCCACCACTGCCAATGGTATCACGCGTCGACTAGAAACCTCCACCATCTCAGAACTATCAATATCTCACATTAAACACCTAAACCCTGTTGTTATGCACAATCTCTAGGGCTTCAAATCAGCCATACAAATGTATGTATGTATGTATGTATGTATATATATCTACTTAGAGAAATAGACTTTCAGAGTTGAAGAAGATGGTGAAAGAGTTTATGGAAGAAGGGATGGATGGAATTAAGAATCCAAAATGTCTCCAAAAGATTTAAGCAAAGGTAATGACCCATGATTTTGTACACAACAAATATATTATCCTAAGATTCATCTTGGCATGCGCAAAATTGAAGAGAATAGATTATGTCCGCCCACTATTTGATGGGAATCCCAATCCAGATATAGTGTTATGAAATACGACATTCAAGGGCTATGTTCAGAGTGAGCTCTATGTTGAAATTGTGGCATTATTGAAAATGAGACATTTATTTGATATGAAGCATTTCTCTACTCGATCTGCGATGATAGTGGAGGACATTTGCTTGATTGAGAAATGAGACATTTCACAATATTTTATTTTTCTTGTGAAATAATTTTTCAAAACAAATGAGACATTTATGTACAAATGAGACATTTTTTTATCAGATTTATTATAGAAATAAAAAATTTGTTATAAAAAAATGAGACAATGTCTCATTGAAAGCAAATGTCTCATTTCTACAGCAAATGTCTCATTTCAAGTAAATATCTTATTGAAAAATGAGACATTTTCTCCTTTTGTCTCATTTCTGCATTAATTTTTCTCATTGCAAAATGAGACATTCTTGTTCATGGAGAAATGTTTTATTTGTTCATGATGAAATATTTCATTCGTTCGTAGCGAAATCAAACATTTTATAATGTCAATGGCGAAATGTCTCATTTTACAATGTTGTCTCTTTCGAAACAAATGTCTCATTTTTGCACAAATGAGACATTTTAATTAGACATATAAAATGTCTAATTTTTCTTCTTCTTCTTTTTTTCGTCGAGATCTACACCGATAGAAGCGACGCCATTGAGATCCACATTGACAAAAACGACGCCATCGAGATTGACGTCGATGAGATCTGATGGTTGTAATGGTGATTTAGTGGGGAGTGATAGCGATTTAGCAGCGGCAATGGTGGGGAGTGATAGCGATTTAGCAGCGAGGAGTGGTAACGATCTAGAGGCGGGGGAGATGGTGGCAGTGAAGAAGAGGGTGGCGGCGGCGATGGTACCAGAACTCGTAAGGGCGAGACTAGTGAAGGTGAAGAAAATATTCATAGAACATAAATAGTATATTGGAGGTAATTTTAATATAAAAATAAAATAGGTAACTTATTGAAACATAGTTTTTAGTTGAATTTTTTGAAAAATAAGTATTCTAAATAAAACCTATGCCAAAATTATTATTAAAAAAAAAAACTATTAAGCTTCTTAGACATAACATAAATTTAAAAAGTAAATTTAAAATTTAAAAAAACAAAAAAAAATCTAATTTCTAGAAATCAAGGTCAAAGGGGTAAACTTGGTCCAACCAGTGGACAAAATGATTTAAAACTAGACTATTCAAATCCTTAGCTACCTTCATTCTCTTTCCAAATCACCACGGCAATCAAAATTCCAACACCAAGATCATCAACGTAAAACCTCACCCAATATAAATCCCCCCAATCCAAAAACCACCCCATCCATTCTCAACCCAATTTCAAAACACAAAACAAGTTTCTTGTGCAACAGATTATTTTTCTTCTCACTTTCCTTCCCCCCAAACACTGCAATACATACACAGTTGACGCAATTAATTCACGATGAGTCGCGCCGCCACGACCAATACGTGTGGGCTGCTTCTGCGGCAGCTCGGACCTCGATTCCTCTCTACATCACCGCTTGGCGCCGCCGGGAGTGGGACCTCGAAGATCACGAGGCCAGTCGGCGAGGCGTACTGGGTGAGGGTGGGGATTGCCAGGCTGGAAGTTCGGAACTTCAACGCCACCGTGGGGTCGGGATCAGGCGCCGGAGACGAAAAAGAGAAGACGGCGGAACCACCGAGCTCGGGTGGTGGCAGGGCGAATGGCGGCGGCGATAAGGCTATCGTGAGCTACTGGGGAGTGGCTCCGCCTCAGCTTTCCAAGGAGGATGGCTCCCCATGGAGGTGGAATTGTTTCAGGGTATGTTCATCCATGCATTATATATATATATATATATATATATATATATAAGTTTTCTTAAAAAAACCCTTTAAAATCTTTGGATTAAAATCTAATTTCAAATTTAAAAATTTGTTTTGTAGCATTGTTTATGCGCCCATTGTAATATTTGATGTGTATTATATATTTTTATTTATCAAGAGAACCACGTAAAAAAGTATTTAGCAAATGGTATTCTTAATTGATACATTAGTTTAATGAAAACTTGTTTTTTTATATTTTTTTCATATTTCTGAACATATAAATTATCACAATTAAGAGCACTCTAAAAATTTAAAAATTCAGAAACTATTTTTCAAAAAATAATAAAGATATCGATATTTTTTAAAAAGAAGTCATTTTTTCTAGAGATTCAAAGAGGGCTGAAGAAGAACCATTACAGAGAATCTTTAGCTTATTCTTTTGTCATTTTAAGACGTAAGACCATCTCCGTTCATCTTCTTTAAATTTTAGCTAATTTATTTTTTAAAATAGCTAAAAGTTAATTTAGAGAGTATTTTTTTATATACAACTCCAATTATGCTCTTTATTTTAGAGAGTTATATTTTTTAAATTAATTTCTAATATACAAAAGATAGTAAAAATAATTTAGTCTCTTTCCGTGCTTTTTTTTGTAAGAGAAATGAATTTTAATTTATTGTACAATTTTAATTTTAAAAATTTATACACATGGGTACAATTTTTTACTTTATGTACAAGTATTCAAAACACATTATTATTATTATTATTATTATTTTAAGTAAAAAATTGACTGATGCCGTTCATTAGCGAGCCCCTAAAAACTTCTCTAGCTCCCCCCCCACAAATAGGGAGCCATTTCCAGAATCTATAAAATGGAGAAGACAATGGCGAGTCCCTTGGAGAGTGCATTTTGATGTTTCACTCCCTAAATTGGGGAATTCAGCTGCTTGGCGTGCAGGCATTGGAGCTGCTCTAATAAGATTTTTCTTTGGCAAATTAGTTGGAGTAACTTTTAGTTTTTTATTATTAATTTTAAATATAAATTATGATATTTTTTTAAAATCATAATTTTTATTATAAGTTATAAATTTTTTTATTTCAATTATAAACTATAATTTTTACAAATTATAATATATAAATTATTAATTTTACCAATATCAAACACTAGCAATAAATCATGTTACGATGCATAATCAGTTATTTCTATTAACTAATGGTGTTCTGTTTGGCAGCCATGGGAGACGTACAAAGCAGACATTTCCATTGATGTGAAGAAGCACCATGAGCCTCTCAATTCTATGGATAAATTTGCTTACTGGACCGTTCAAGCTCTCAAATATCCCACCTACATGTTCTTTCAGGTACTTTATTAATTTCTCTTTTTAAGCTATAGTGTTTTGTATTTTTAAAAAATTATAAATTTTTTTATTTTTATTTTTAATTAAAAATTATATATTCTTAAAATTATAATATTTTTAATTAAAATAATTATAATTTTTTAACTTAAAAAATTAATTTTACTCGAAGAATAAAAAAATCGTATTAATATTACAAACACTATAATTTAAAAGATAAAAATAAAAATATATTAAATATTTTAATTAAAAAAATCCTAAAATTTTTAGACAATTTTACATAAAAAAATATTGTTTTTCTGAAAAGTCAAAACTATGATCAAATTCCTAATTCCAATCTTGTGAATAATGACAGAAACGCCACATGTGCCACGCGATGCTGCTAGAGACAGTGGCGGCGGTGCCGGGCATGGTCGGCGGGATGCTCCTCCACTGCAAGTCCCTCCGGCGGTTCGAGCACAGCGGCGGCTGGATCAAGGCGCTTCTAGAAGAAGCCGAGAACGAGAGGATGCACCTCATGACGTTCGCGGAGATCGCGAAGCCGAAGTGGTACGAGCGCGCCCTGGTGTTCGCAGTCCAGGGCGTCTTCTTCAACGCTTACTTCCTCGCCTACGTCGCCTCCCCCAAGCTCGCTCACCGGATCGTCGGCTACCTGGAAGAGGAGGCGGTCAACTCCTACACCGAGTTCCTCCGCGACTTGGAGAACGGGAACTTCGAGGACGTGCCCGCGCCGGCCATCGCCATCGATTACTGGCGGTTGCCGCCGGAATCCACGCTCCGAGATGTCATCACTGTTATTAGAGCCGATGAGGCTCATCACCGAGATCTTAACCATTTTGCATCTGTAAGTATTCTTCCTTAAATGCACCTCTTTTAGGCCTCGTTTCGCTTTAGATTTAATTTTTTTTGGTTTAAAGTTTAAATAATTTTTTTGTGTTTATTAATTTTAATTTTTCGTCATTTTATTTGTAGGTTTTTTACCTTATATTTATTAACTTAAAATATTTTCATATATTTTAAAAATTATTAAATTTTTTATTTTGCACATTTATTTTTTATTAAATTTCTATTTTTAAAATTTATTTATCAAATCTATTAAACAAAATTTATATTGAATATAATATATAAAAGAATTATAACAATGTCTTATTTAAAGTTTTTTTATTATTTATTTTAACCTATAATTACTTTAAGTTCAAGGTTATTGCTTTGTTTTGTCTTTTCGCTCTAGGTTATCCTTAAAATTTGCTAAATAAATTTTTTATTTATTTAATTTTAAATTGATTTAAAACAAAAAAAATTAAATTAAAAACCAATTTACCAAAACAGGTTTTGGTCCGATTGGCAACTCGGTTAAAACTTAATTTTTTAATCTGTTTTGTGTTTTTAGTTCAAAGACTAAATTGGGTTTATAAAGTCAGTGACTTATTAACTTAATTTTTAAGTTAATTTTTTTAAAATAGGTTGTTTGGATAAAAAATTATTTTTTTTTATTTTTTGTTTAAAATAGATAATTTTATCTTTCTATATATTTGATATTAACAATTATATGTAGTTGATGGTGGTAGTAAATAAGTTATGAATAAAAAATATTAATATATTTTAAAAATAATAGAATTTTTTTAAAAAAATCTTCTAAACATATCAAATTAATACTTAATATTTTTTTTAATAAAATAACTATAATACTTTAATTAAAAAATCAATACTGATCAAAAATTAAAAAAATAATATATGTATTCCAAACCCTATAGTTTAAAAACAAAATATAAAAGAATATTAGACATTTCAACCCATTTGGTTGTCAATAAAAAAAAATATATGTTTTCTCTCCTTATCTTTATATAAGAGAACATAAAAAAAATAATTATGTTTTCTTTCGAATTTGTTTGGTTGGATTAATAAAAGAAGGAAAATAATTTCTGTTTTTATCTTGCACGGATAGATTTTATAAAAGAAAGTAAAAAAAATAGTCTTAGTTATTTTACGAAAATAATTTTTTTTATTATTTTATTATTTTTTTAAATAGACAATTTAAATAATATAAATAATAACTAATCACTTAAAAAAATTTCTCCTAATCTCTCCAATTCGGAGAGATTTAAAAAGAATGGTTTGAAAGAATAAATTTTCTCTCTCAAATTCTCTTCATTTCTTTCTTTTTTAGAAAAACAAATAAATGATTAAAGGGAAAAAAAATTTCATTTCATTTCTCTTCAAATCACTTAAACTAATCCAAAAAAAAAAAGTAAACCTTTTAAAAATTAATTATTTTAGAGATTTTAATAGCCGTTGTTTGGCAACCAACTTAAAATCGATTTAAAACTGATTTTTTTATTTTTTATTTTTTATTTAAGAGCTTAAAAAGCTCAAAAGTCTCGTTTTCATCTCAAAAAGTTTTAGTCTTTTTTGTTTTTACATTTTTAAAATTTTTTTTTCAAAAATATCATAATTTTTTATGGTACATATCAATTTTTTATAAAAAAATATTTTTTTAAAACCTACTCTTCAAAATCTATCAAATTATATTCATATTGAATATATATAAAATTATCTAAAAATAAATTTTAAAAAATTAAAAAAATTTTACCTTTTAGTTTAAAACCACTTGAAACCTTTGTCTTAAAAGCCCTCTATATCTTAACCCAATTAATTTTTAGCCTTTTTAACTTAAAATGATTTTAAGTTAAAAAATTCAATTTAAAATCAGTTACCAAACAAGCTCTTAATTTTTTATTAATATTGCTGCATGCTTCTTCTTCTTCTACTCAACCTAAAATTATGAAATACATGTAAATTGCAGGACATTCAATGCCAAGGACGTGAACTAAAGGAGTATCCCGCGCCGCTTGGATATCACTAGAATAATCTTTTACAATTGAAGCTTCAAAAGGCTTGTGCGCGTGTCTATGGATCATCATAATTAAATACCTCAATTCATTTTAATTACTTTTGTGTTGTATTCTTTTTTTAAATTTCGTGTACAAATTAATGCTATCAACCTTTGCTTGTTTTAGAACACCCGGGTAATGCTCGGCAAACGAGTACTTTTCAATAAATAAATAATTAATTAATTATAATTTTAAGTAAAAGTTATAATTATTTGTTAAAATTGTAAATTAACTTATAATTTTAAGTACCAAAATTTATGTTTGTTAATTTAAAATTTAAAATTACGAGCTACAAAAAGCTACGAGCCATGATATAGGAAAAAAAAAATTCTAAAATTGATTTTACGCTTTTAGCCGTATGGCATAATATTTTCATAAATATCAATATATTTTATATAAATATTTATATATTTTTTACTCATTATTCATTTCTCAATAGAAAGTGGCCACCTGGGGATAGGATTCATTTATTTGCATTTTTGCTAATAGTCTAGTTTTATCCGGTTTAAGATAAGAAGCTGAATGTTAGCTTTTTTTTTTGCCCTTCTTTTGAGTGCGCTTAGCTTGTAGTGTTTAGTTTGTAATGCTTTTTGTTTTCTTGATTATATCATTATATCACAAGTACATCTTGATAAAGGACGAAAATGATTGAATTCATTCTATAGTGATTTTAACTTAATAAAAGAAGTGACAATTGATTTTAATTCTTCTGAAAATTTGAGATGTTCCCTTGAATTTAAACGAGGAGCCAAAGACAGGAGTTTAATTTTGACCCGGTTCGGCCCGATCGTGGCTTAGACAGGCTAAGCCCGGCCTAAGCCCATCGAAATCCCGTCAAAAGTTCGGGCTGGGCCGAGCTTTTTTTGGGTGGGAGGG